>REGM01000309.1:104594-131138 GCA_004194415.1 Aurelia aurita
AACAACGTGCACAGCTCTTTTCGAGATATTGTTTCAGGGGTACCGCAAGGATCGGTGCTAGGACCTATTCTCTTTAATTTCTATATAAATGATCTCTTCTTTTTCATAAAACAAGTGACTATGTACAATTATGCTGATGATAATACGCTAGCTTACTTTTCCAAGTCCTTGCCAGATCTTGTCAAGGTTTTGGAAAATGAAGCAGGTAACGCTCTATCTTGGCTCGATCAAAATGGAATGATTGCTAACCCTGACAAATTTCATGCACTCTTTGTCAAAAAAGATCAAACAAATACTTGTGGAATAAAACTTGACTTTTCGGGAAAATCTATCCAGTCTGAGGAGAACGTTAAACTCCTAGGTGTAACACTGGATTATAAATTGAACTTTGATCAACATATATCGAATATATGCAAGAAAGCTGCATCCCAACTAAATGTCCTAAAACGACTTAAGTCTTTCATTGGTTTTGCGGAGAAGGAAATTTTGGTTCAGAGTTTTGTATATTCGAACTTTAACTACTGTCCTTTGGTTTGGTACTTTTCATCTTCAAAATCGTTGCAGAAAATTGAAAAGATACAGGAACGAGCGCTGAGATTCCTACATAATGATCATGTAAGCTCCTATAAAGACTTACTCCTCAAATCAAATAGATGCACAATGCTTGTTGCTCGTCAAAGGACACTTTGTATCGAAATTTTTAAAACATTGAAAAACCTGAATCCATCATTCATGCATAACATCTTTAGTTTTAGAACTTCGAATTATTCGTTGCGAAATCCGAACAACTTGAATCATTTTCGGCCAAATCAAGTAACGTTTGGTTCCAACAGCCTTAGTGCCATGGGACCTCAGATATGGAATTGTCTGCCGAATGAATTAAAATCAGCTGACAACTTAAATAGCTTCAAAAATATAATAAAACAATGGGATGGCCCTACTTGTAAATGTAACGCTTGTCAATTCGAAGATATCCTATAAATTTTGACCATATATTGTCCATTTGGGTTTTGAATATTTAACTTATCTAATAATTAATTTATTTCTTTATTTATTCATTTGTATATTCGATTTAGATTAGTTGTATATATGTATATATGTATAGCTAGGTAAAAATCGAATTAAAATAAGTTGACAAACAAACAAACTCTCTTGCTGACTATATATCTCTTATGTTTATTCAATTATACAGTATTTACTGTTGCATGGTCCCTCATTAAATTTTAGTAAAGTCTACGCTGCATGATCAGTATTTTTATTATTCTTCTTAACGCTCACTTCTAGCTCGCACCAACTGCCACAAGTGGCAATGATGAACTTGAAAATATTGGTCGCTGTTTCCTGTTGTTCAATGAAGGAATTTTGCATTTTCATGTGAGTATCTATTGAGAATTTATTCTCAGATTTCTGAGATATAATACTGTATATGTCAAAGAAATAAAGTATCTATTCACTGCAAATGATCAAGTTAAAGCGAAAAAGGAATCCTCGCACTTTTGAATATAAGTTTTGTTCTTTGGTTGAAAACTACTACAGTATCTGTTGAAATATAAGAAATGTATTGTTTTAGTCGCTATAATTATTATTACTATATTTCTAAGTGCATCAAATATTGAATTTTCAAAATTCAAAATTGAATTTTGATAGTCTGAAAACATTATGAAAATTTATTTGTATCAGAACGAAATCTAATTGGTTCTTCTACCGATTTCTTAAGAAAATTACCAAATCAACAATCCCATGGGAGATTTCAGGCGCAAAAATATAGCACGTCTGAAATTGTTTGAGCTACCAAATAAATTGCTCTTTCTACTATGTTCTTGTAAAAGTCCATTATATTTCATTAATTGCTCTTCTATAGAGAGGGTCCTTTAAGTTGCTGAGTGTTAAGAAATGTTGAAAAAACATCTATGTATATTCCTAAATTAACCCTTTTCTCTTTTTTTAGTTAAAACAGCCAAAAGCAGCAATCAATATTCTTGAGAGACTTTTCAAGATCATTGAGCCACTTGGTAAGATTTCATCTTTTTAAACTATCCAGTTATTTTCTGTGGAAGGCATTCTTTGCTGATAAATATTTTATAAAAATATTTTATAAACTTCTATTTCCATTGCTTCATGTTTGTTCCTATTTGTTTTTACCCATTTTTCTGCACCAAAACAAGCTCAATGATAAAAGACACAACAAAAATGACAGGGCTTCCATTGATATGGTTTTAGGTTTTTAAAACAGCAGAAACTGCTGGCATTGTTTAAAGAATTTGTTTTCTTTTGCTTTAAATTGTGTTTCCATTAAAAAATATATATCATCCTGCTTCAGAAGTTCGACAAAACATTCATGAAATTTTTCTGTGCAAATTTTGTTGGATGCCATCGAATGTACTGCATATGATCCCCTAAATTAATATTTGTTTTCTCATTTTAGATGACTCTCTAGCCATCAAGGTTTGCTTCTTTCTTGTGGAACTATACCTGACAACGTACAAGGTAACTTGGCATATATTTGGTCTAAATTGTATTACCTAATGACTGAAACAAGGCTAGAAGTCTCCTCTGCTACCTACTCTCCGTTTGGCATTGATATCTAATGATATCCACATCTCTTACCACGTTGAGGGGTGTATCCATCTTTCGAAGAAGCAAACGAGATTTCTGAAAACAGTAGGATTTTAAAGGATTTTTTAGGGGATCCTTCTACGGAACAAAAAGATGTTTGCCAAAGGTGTGCGAGATTGTTTTTGCATGATATGCTGCTCGTACCAGGCTATGAAAATATTTTACAAAAATTGCTGCTGGTACCTTCAACTCGACTTCAATTCCTGCAAAAATATTTTTTAATTTGTTCTTGCCCTTTTTACATAGCTTGATCAAGCACACGGAATGCTGAAGTTTGTAGAAGATGTTCTCTTTGCTCCAAAAACATTCAACCATTTACAGACAAATGATGGCAANTAGGATTTTAAAGGATTTTTTAGGGGATCCTTCTACGGAACAAAAAGATGTTTGCCAAAGGTGTGCGAGATTGTTTTTGCATGATATGCTGCTCGTACCAGGCTATGAAAATATTTTACAAAAATTGCTGCTGGTACCTTCAACTCGACTTCAATTCCTGCAAAAATATTTTTTAATTTGTTCTTGCCCTTTTTACATAGCTTGATCAAGCACACGGAATGCTGAAGTTTGTAGAAGATGTTCTCTTTGCTCCAAAAACATTCAACCATTTACAGACAAATGATGGCAAACAAGGTGATAGTGGACATACTCATTCGGCCAGTGAAACTAATAACACTAAGGAAATTCCAGAAGGATATAAAATGCAGTTATATATGGTGAGTTACTGATACCTACAGTTTCTATATGCTCAACCTTCTGTCCTTTGAAAGATATAGAATTCTAGCCTTCTTCATGTGTAAAACCCTCCTTCGCATGCATTTTAAACAAATCAACGAAAGATTGATCAGCGTTTAGTGCAACAACAACCTCTTTTAGGTGCTAGAAATGCTATTTATTAAAGTATATATTATCTTAATTTGGACACTCGGGAACATTTCTTCGCGGAAAAAGATCAAACTTTTCTCACAAGTTCAACATGAATTGGACATAAACGATTGCGCTTGGACAAGGACCTTCTCGCAGCAATTGTTTTATGCCCTATTTGGTGAGTTATTTTTCCTTGAATTGAATTTGTTAAAGTGCAAGCCTTTTCAAATGGACTGTAGGCTCTATTAAATTTGACCTAAGTGTTTTTCCTCGAAACTTTCTAATATGATATAGTCCCTCTTTTTTCTCGGACACTTAATATTTTCAGGTCGATTGGTGACTGGCAAGTTCTAAGTATGCCTGTCTCTATTTAAATCTAAATATGATAGTCGTTGTATTTAGTTTTGATTGGTCAAAGTATTTTTTAGTGAAATTGAATTCCTTCCTTCTACAGGCAAAAGCAAGGCTATTTTTGCTGCGAAAGTCCTTGAAAGAATGTAAACGTGAAATTAAATCATCATTGAACATCAATGGAAATGTAAGTACATCTTCAACTTCTTTTGGTTTTTGTATTTATTAGTAATTACTTTTAATGATTATGTTTCAATTCCAAGGGATGCATCAGTCAATTCACATTTGATGATAAGGAAATGCACCATCATATTTATTAGATTCTTTTACATTTGCATAGCTTAATATATACTGTTAGTGGCCATCGATTAAGCGAAAATGATTTTCAAGCTATTAGAAATCGGCGAAGTTCAAATCAAACTCTTTTTAAAAAGTAGCACCAAAAATCTTTGCATCTTATAACCCAGACACGTGTATGCAATTCCTGATCTCGAACTTCGAATGGCGAATAAATTTTCATGAGACAGGGTGTTCATAGTATCATTGTTATACAAAGCATGTGCGTACAGAAATTCTTACAAAAGAGGAATTACAAAAAGAAATTAAAAGAGTTAAATCGATACTAATAGCAACAACAACTATTTTCATTATTATTTTTAGCAATTCTATGATTTTCACTATTTCAATTTACATCCTATTTTTGATACAGAAAGCAGTCAAGAGGAATGAGTCTTGACTTTTCTTGTAGAATCCAGACGCTCTCTTTCTCAAGAGTAATTACGAGTACATTCGAGAGAACTATCCCAAGGCGATAAAACTGCTGAACAGTGCCCCGTTGCAGACGATCGTAGCAAGCCGAGGACAATCACTCACAACTTTATTCTATAACAATATGAGCTGTATCCATTACAAACTGAAGAAATATAACCTTGGGATATTTTATGCTAGAAAATCATTGGAAGAGAACATATCAGCGATGAAAAGCTTACCACCCATCGAAAAAAGTAGGTGTTGCTCGTTTTGTAAACGTAGTTGTTTTGATGATGGGTTTAAGCCCGAAGCGTCGTAAAAAACAAAACTTTGCTCATAGTACAATTATTTATACTGTATTTGCTTGTTTTTTGTAAGATTTATAGAATGAGATTTGAACTCATTCGAGGAAATATTTTGTTGAAAAACCTAATTTCAATCCCAAATTTTGTATAATTGCATGCACTGTTCACATTGTTTATATTTGCTTTAGAAAATGACCTCTCCGCGTATTTTCAACCATTTTTTCACGGAAATTGACACTTTCAATAATGCATTTGAAGAATAGCCATTGAAACAGACATCTTGAAAACGGTAGGAATCCGAGAATTGAGAGAGAAATAATTCCAAAACAACGGCATTGTGAAAATGGATGAGCCATCGATGCGAAGAATTTAAGCAGTTGCATTGCACTGCATTTTTGTCTTTCAAATCCCAAAAAAGATTTTTGTATTTTTTCCGTGAGTTGAGCTTGAAAGCGATGCGCTTTCGGATTTCTTTCGTTTTCAGAATTTGTGTTTTTTCTCTGACTTCTTCTCCTGAGTCAGCGGATCTCCGAAGATTTCCGACGCTTCAGATACCCAACAGAATATACAACATCTTAATTACCCTTTACTGTGCCGTGTAGACTCTCGCACTGTTTATTATTTTTTACCTTCTCTTCAGATCATCAATTCTCGGGAAGACCATTACAAACACTTGCAATGAACAAAAGGAGTGAGATCTTATACAACATGGGAGTACAACTACTGTTTGCTCGCAAGCCAGTGGCAGCGTTTGATTGTTTGATGGAAGCACATGATCTTTTCGAATGTCATCCAAGATTTTGGTTGAGATTGGCTGAATCTTGCATCATGGTGTATCAACAGGTAAGCAGCTTGCTACCTTTTGCCCATACAGGACACAACTTAATTCTTAATTTTTCTTCTCTTTGTGATTATTATCCTATTCATTCCAATACAGACATAGCGAATTACACCAAGGGAACTGCTTGATAAATAGAAAAACTGGAGAATGAAAAATTTCAAATTTTTATTTTCGGTGAAATCTCGCCAAAATTTGGGATTTACATTGAAAATGTAGCAATTGATTTTGCAGTTTTCTCCGTTTATAGTGGGTGCCACTTAGACTGATTACATGAGTCTCAGTTTTCCGCATTGAATTGAATAAGTGCCACTTTAGTATTCTGGAAACGCTTTTTTTAATTTTTGACGTTCTGCGGTAAAGGTTAGCAGATGAAACCTTATCAGTTTATGAAGTTTAAATTTATCTGCCGAGTCACGAAAAGGGAAGATTTTTTAATTTAAAAAAATTGGATTATGTAACTAATCTTGTAAACGTTGTTAACAACTGTGGACATAAAAATCAAGGACGTAAGCATCCTTGTTGATGGTTAGTGTGCGATCAAACTGCTTCTGAATGTAGTTTCTTGCAATCTCCGGCTATGTTTCAGGGTCAAGTTTTTCGTAAAAATACAACTGATTCTTAACAAGATTCGAAAAGCCATTTTTAGATATTAATTTGGTCATGGACATTAATTTGGCCGTTAAAACAAATTTCTAGGATCAGTATTTTTAGTTGCGATTTTTGTGTCACACAGTACGTCTACTGTGCTTTGACACTGAGTCTCCGACTTTCTACTGGACAATCCTCAATTATTTTTAGTTTCAAAGAGACATCATAAGGAGCCCAGCAAAGAAGAGTCATTATGTGCGTGGGGTCATTGGAACTGGTGTGCATCGAAAGATTGCCTTGTCACCCATTCACGATGTGAATAAAGTTCACAGGTATGTAATACTTCACCTCAACCTCGTTCCCAGTCTTCTCGAAATCTCAACCGTCGACCGATTTGGGTAATATCAGTATCGACGCAGGAGTAATGACCGTTGTATCCTTTGCCTCTGCGGAGGAGAGTGAGTAATGACCGTTGTATCAAGGTTGACTATTACCTTTCCAAAATAAACATTCCCAGTGTCTTTAGGTTTAGATACTGGCAAGAAACCTTTCTACTAGGAGCTTTTATTTTCTTAAGAAACATTTTTAGTAATGACGAGTTGTTAACCCATCACATCAGTTTACTGTACGCTGAGTATTGCATGCCCTTTTTCTGAAATAGACCTTTTCACAGAGGTCTGGGACGGCGCGCTACTTTTCTGGAAGATGGCGGATAGAGGGAATCCTCTTCGCGATTTCACGATGCAATCACTGNGCAAGCAACAAAAGAATTTAAACAAACAGTAGCAAGACCAAGAGGCCATCCCATCACGACATGGTACGGCCAAATTCTAAAAGAACTAAAAGACAAAAACATTGATATAGACAACTAGAAGAAATTGCAAGTGACAGAAATAAATGGAGAGAAATTGTCAAGAAATTTAACTAACTGTAATGTAGTAATACGTAAAACAGGTGGAAAAAAATCTATGAGACAGTCAGGAAAGTTTTGAATTTGTAAGTGAAAGCTCAGACTTGAATATCCAACGTATACAAAAAAGGGGAGCAATTAGTTACTTCTGTCCCAACGCCTTCCTTGTTGAAGAGATTTGATTTGAGCTTTTCCGCTTCTTGACATGCATAGCATTGAATTTAGTAAAAACGTAACTTATTCACTTCTTATTTCTCTCCTTAGACACGAAAGTCAATCATCGGCAATGCCTGCCCCTACTATAGAATTTGGGAATATTTGCTTGGCTAATGCAATGAGATTATTACCAAGCTCGTCAGACATCGAAGCTGCATTCAGTCAGTTGGCTGCTTTCATGCAAGATGCACAAGGTCCAGAAAAATACACCGAGTGAGTGTTTTTCACGTTTGTTTTTGTTCTGTATAAAGTATCTTATATTCTATGTCACTTGAGATAGGGAGCATCGAGATACCCAGAATCCCTAAGGCCATTCTGTTTAATAAAGAACGGACAGCAGTTAAAAATTGATAAATAGCAGGCATTGAATAAACCATGTTTTTATCAATCCGACTAAAATGTCCCTCCCATGTTTAAAAACAAAGTAAGTGATGGAAAGGTGATAAATGCAACTGTAAACTCTGCAAAGTATATGTGCCACAAGTTACGAGTTGGTTCCTAACAGGATAGACTTATGTTTTTAATATCCTGTCATTATGATTATTTTATTGAAAGAAATTGTAAATGATTAAGTAGTCAAAAATTCTTCTGGTTACGTGTAGTGTGCAACAGGACAAAGGTAAAAAAACTCAAGAAAGTAAAATATTAGCACTTTGATGCGAATTGAATTAGGTACGACGTTTCGAGCTTAACCCGTTATCAAGAATTAAGTAGGCCTTAATTTTCCTTAATTTTAACACAAGATTATTTATTGAAGAAATGAACAGCAGAAAGATCGCAAATTTATGTCGATCACAAACAAGAAGAAATGCAAGGCTTGTCTTCTGGTCTTTAAATGCCTAAAAAAGAACATCTATAGAAGTTATGAATGCATGTCTTGAACCCTTAAATCATAATCAGAACACCCGTAATAATAAATATCTAGCTCGAATCCCAAGAGAAGCAGGAGAAAGGGGTTTTTAGTTTCATGATCCGAAAACATTCAACGAACTTCCGAACAGCCATCGTCAAATGGACTCATTTCTTCTTTTTAAATGCTAATTGGAGTAATTTTATTTGGACAATCAAAACAATTTTATGCTTCTAAAAGGGAACAATTTTACCGAATTAGTATCTTTCTTTGTTGTAACATTTTATTGTAATAGAGGATTGTTTTAAATACAAGGCCCTCGTTGATAACTTTACTTAGAGTGTTGAAGAGGTTTACCCTGTATAAACATTGTTATTGTTATTACTTGAAACTTTTAATAAAATCTTTGTTTTAATCAAAGTTCAAATTTTATGTTGGCAGAAATAAAATTTGAAATCTCACAATCTCCCGAGTTTGAGATGCGAATTGCTATGAAGGTATGTTTGCCTTTCTTTTTTAGGAAATCGTTTACGTTAGGTGCACATTTAGCGAAGGATATCCCTGGAGAGCCAATCTCGATTCAAGAGCTACACAAGATGAGGTAATGATTTTATTTTGATTTTCCGTACAGTTTTGTCTTGTTTTTTTTCAGGTTTTTTCGCGTTCTTCATAAAAAACCGACCATGAAATGTAATTTTCGTGATATGATACAATGGACAGCTTCTTCGCGTGACCGCTTCTTCGCATCACCATTGTGATGGAACTTGAAATAAAAATGAAATCCCTAACACAGAACGATGTGAACGCGATGTTAAGCACACTCCACCGGGTGACCCAGCACTACAATTGTGTCATTGATAGCACAGGTTCCAAATCTTTAAAAAACTTTAAAAAAGGTCGGTGTAAAATTCTATGATCTATTTCTTTAAATTGAATAGCTTGAAAGGAACTTTGGCTTCTTTGCTATAGTTCTACCGTTGGATTTGTCAGAAATCTTCGATATTTTCAGAATTAGGTGGTTTTTCTTCTTGTTTAAGAATTCAAGAAAATTTTTGAAAAAAACTTAAAAACATCGTAATTCCTAAGCTTTTCAGGAAACATAGAATAATTTTCAAGAAAACCATAGTTTATGAATGTCTGCAATATGGTATCAAGCACAAGTCTTTCACTCTTCTGGTTTATGATTTAGAAATTTGATGACGTCACATCCTCAAAATATTTGATATATGAAATACGCTATAATTTCGAAAAATATTGAAAATTTCAGAAAAGTCCAACGGTAGAAATTATAACAACGTAGCTAAAGTTTCTTTCAAGCCATTCACTTCAAAGAAATAGGTCATAGAATTTTACCCCGACCTTTTTAAAGATTTTTAAATATTTGGAATCTATGTTGTCAGTGATCTTCAAAATTTCATTTTTTACATTTGTGTCAAGTGCCAAATTTATTTCAATGATGTTTCACATTCTAGAAGTATGCTTTTTAAGATACCCGTGAAACATTTTACAGCAATAACCAAATTTTTGNTATTTCTTTAAATTGAATAGCTTGAAAGGAACTTTGGCTTCTTTGCTATAGTTCTACCGTTGGATTTGTCAGAAATCTTCGATATTTTCAGAATTAGGTGGTTTTTCTTCTTGTTTAAGAATTCAAGAAAATTTTTGAAAAAAACTTAAAAACATCGTAATTCCTAAGCTTTTCAGGAAACATAGAATAATTTTCAAGTTAACCATAGTTTATGAATGTCTGCAATATGGTATCAAGCACAAGTCTTTCACTCTTCTTGTTTATGATTTAGAAATTTGATGACGTCACATCTTCAAAGATTTGATATATAAAATACGCTATAATTTCGAAAAATATTGAAAATTTCAGAAAAGTCCAACGGTAGAATTATAACAACGTAGCTAAAGTTTCTTTCAAGCCATTCACTTCAAAGAAATAGGTCATAGAATTTTACCCCGACCTTTTTAAAGTTTTTCAAATATTTGGAATCTATGTTGTCATTGATCTTCAAAATTTTATTTTTTACATTTGTGTCAAGTGCCAAATTTATTTCAATGATGTTTCACATTCTAGAAGTATGCTTTTTAAGATACCCGTGAAACATTTTACAGCAATAACCAAATTTTTGTTTTTATTTATTATTTCAGATTATCAATCATCGCTTGCCATGCTTACGTGTGCCTTGGTCTCGGTGATTTTGTCAGATCATTGGAATATGCACGGCAATTACTTTCACAACCAATGCTACCTGGAGCATACAAGTAAGACAAACATATTTCTTTTCAGCATCAGGGCTCATTAGAATAATTGAAAATCTTTGAGAGAGGTGTCAAGGATGACAACATCAAATTGATAAAGTTTAAAAACTTGACCAACAGTTAGTTATGTTGTCTTTCCCAGACAAAACCATGTATAGCTCTGGATATTATTCACCCTACCCATAATTATTCAAATGTTCAGAGTTTGAAGCGAAGACTCCAAATGAGAAAACGAGCACTTTCTGTCTACACTTTCTGTCTACACTTTCTGGTTTTTTGGCTTTGATGCAGACGGTTAATCTTTCTTGAATCTATGTGAAATAGCGTTTCCTTCTTCATTTTGATAAGAAAAAGATAAAACGAGGATTAATTTCCCAAAAAGACGCAGCGCAGAGAAGCCAATCGTTGTTGATGCTTTCATCATGGCAAGTTTTGTGATTTGTGATTTGTGATTTCTAAAACTTTTTAAGCCGCCACTTTTAAAGAAGATGGTCGCCATTGTAAGTAAGATCGAGCAGAACTTATGCAGTAGATTTGAAGCTACTTATTCATCGAGAAGGCATGACATCACAGCAGCGTTGACAACAGGACGCCATCTTGGTTTGGGGATAAATCTTCAGAAAATTTCTATAGGTTTCTATAGGAAATTTGCAAAAGCTGCATAAAATTGCTCTTATATTCTCCCTCGCGATAGTGAGTAGGGAAAGGATAGGTAGCAGTTATCAGTCAGACCTAAATCAATGAAATAATTGCATGAGTAAGCTGTTCTTGAAGCAAACCATAAATGTAGTCCAAGAAAGCTGTGGGAAAGTTGCCTTTTTGACGATAATTTTGTAAACAGCACCACAAGCTCCATCATCAGTTGTAAGTTGCTCGTCTATCTATCCGCTAAAGTTTTGGAATGATTTGAGTAGCTTCCAAGATTTTAGAATTGATATATTTCGATAAATAAACGAGACACTCTCAAAATCCCATTGCGATGCTATTTTTTGTAATGGCTTCATTTAACCAAAGTCTGATTATCGATTGCATATTGATAAAATCACGTGACATGTCGTCTGCATGAATCTTCGTGTTGAATTCAGCTTCCTACCTTGAAAATATTTCTGTAAATGTTAAGGGATGGCAATTTCTTTGCAGGTATCTTGGTCATTTATATGCGGCAGAATCGTTGATAAAACTGGACAAAATTTCTGAAGCAATTCCTGAGCTGGCTCCTGATAAAATAACCGACATTTCTACTTCCTTAGAATCTAGTTCACCAGACAAAAAGACAGGTGAGAATATAACCTTTTATGGTACTCTCCATCTCAGAGGTAGCTACAATTTATATTTGTGAACGGTAATATATGGCGTTGAAGACAATGAACCATATGGGAAACTTGGTGCATACTACATAGCATCCATTGAAAGTTACAACATATTTCTCTACATATCCTCAGCTATTTGCCATGTTTTAACTATAATGAAATGCCAGTTAATGTATGTTGGATATTTTATTTTGCTTAAAACTCCCCGTCGTAAACAGCCAGAATTGCTGGTTCATATGTGTTGCTGGTTCTATCTCAATTTGTCGGTCTAAATTGAACACCTATTTCATAGATTCATATGTCTAATTTATATAATTCTTCAGGCTTATCTGGTTTGTATATTTTATTTATAATATTTTTAGTTTCTTTGCTTGTATGGGGGGGGCGGGGGTTCTCTCTCGATTAGTTTACCTATTTAGAGAGCCCCTCCTTGATCAATCTATCATACATACAATCATCTAATGTTCTTTACTTTTGTTTTAATTTGTAGTTCTGTAACCGCTTGATGTATTTGGTTTTAACGAAATTTATTTAATTGTATTGTGATTGTTTAGAATTGTTTGTAGGAAAGATTGATAATGAAATGAAACTGAAAACTGAAACTGAAACAGAAGTTATTGCAATGTTTTTTACATCAAATTCCGTACTGAATGATAACAAATAACCTATGAAATAGCCATACTATGCGGGAGGCAGACACTGAAGTACTCCCTACTGCTACAGAGTGTGTAATTGATCTAGTAATAATGTAGCTCAGGCCTTGGCTAGCAAATAAGTGATTTTCTCTTCTTTTCAGAGTCTTGCAATGAATTTTTTCCGACAAATGCACAAGAAGCACGTTCTGTTGTGCTCGTCAATCTAGCAAGTGCATGCAGTGTTCGTGGAGAATACGACAGAGCTAAACGTGTTTTGCAGCAGGTATTTAATGTCTTTTCTAGTCCTCGCCATTTTTTTACTTTGTCAAGCCAGTTATTCTTCTTTTGGCCAAAGACAATTGTGATTCATACCGAAGATATTAGCTNCCATGTCATTGAGTGCTTTAAATGTCAACAACAAAACTTTAAATTCAATTCTTTCCTTCACTGGCAACCAGTGTAGTTCTCGTAATAAAGGAGTGATGCGATCGTACTTTCGTGCACCACTTATAATCTTTGCAGCTGCGTTTTGAACTCTTTGCAGCTTCTGTATCTGGGAGTTTGGCATACCATACATAAGGCTATTGCTATAATCCAGCTTACTCGTGATAAAGGCGTGTACCATTCTTTCAGTTGATTCTTGGTTGAGGTATTTTCTTATTTATTTGATGTTATAGATATGATAAAACGCTGCACTTATGCAGTGGTTTTGAAGCTACTTATTAATCGAGACGGCACGACGTCACAGCAGCGTTGAAAACAGGACGCCATCTTGGTTTGGGTTAAATCCTCAGAAAATTTCTATAGGTTTCTATAGGAAATTTGCAAAAGCTCCATAAAATTGCTCTTATATTCTCCCTCGCGATAGTGAGCAGGGAAAGGATTGGTGGCAAATGTCAGTCAGACCTAAATCAATGAAATAATTGCACAAATAAGCTGTTCTTGAAAGTAAACCATAAATTTAGTTCAAGAAAGCTGTGGGAAAGTTGCGTTTTGTGACGATAATTTTGTAAACAGCGCCACAAGCTCCATCAGTTGTAATTTGCTAGTCTATCTATCCGCTAAAGTTTTGGAATGATTTGAACAGCTTCCAAGATTTTAGACTTCCAAGATTTCTATAAATAAACGAGACACTCTTAAAATCCCAGTGCGATGCATTGTTTTGTAATGGCTTCATTTAACCAAAGTCTGACTTTCGATTGTAAATTGATAAAACCACGTGACATGTCGTCTGCATGAATCTTCGCGTTGAATTCAGCTTTCTACCTTGAAAATATCTCGCCGTAAATATTAAGGGATGGAAATTTCTTTGCAGGTATCTTGGTCATTTATATGCAGCAGAATCATTGATAAAACTGGACAAAATTTCTGAAGCAATTCCTGAGCTGGCTCCTGATAAAATAACCGACATTTCTACTTCCTTAGAATCTAGTTCACCAGACAAAAAGACAGGTGAGAATAACCTTTTATGGTACTCTCCATCTCAGAGGTAGCTACAATTTATATTTGTGAACGATAATATATGGCGTTGAAGACAATGAACCATATGGGAAACTTGGTGCATACTACATAGCATCCATTGAAAGTTACAACATATTTCTCTACATATCCTCAGCTATTTGCCATGTTTTAACTATAATGAAATGCCAGTTAATGTATGTTGGATATTTTATTTTGCTTAAAACTCCCCGTCGTAAACAGCCAGAATTTCTGGTTCATATGTGTTGCTGGTTCTATCTCAATTTGTCGGTCTAAATTGAACGCCTATTTCATAGATTCATATGTCTAGTTTATATAATTGTTGAGGCTCATCTGGTTTGTATATTTTATTTATAATATTTTTAGTTTCTTTGCTTTTATGGGGGGGGGGCGGGGGTTCTCTCTCCAATAGTTTACCTATTTAGAGAGCTCCTCCTTAATCAATCTATCATACATACAATCATCTAATGTTCTTTCCTTTTGTTTTAGTTTGTAGTTCTGTAAATCCTTGATGTATTTGATTTTAACGAAATGTATTTAATTGTATTGTAATTGTGTAGAATTGTATGTAGGAAAGATTGATAATGAAATGAAACTGAAAACTGAAACTGAAACTGAAACAGAAGTTATTGCAATGTTTTTTACATCAAGCTCCGTACTGAATGATAACAAATAACCTATGAAACTAGCCACATTATGCCGGCAGGCANAATAGTTTACCTATTTAGAGAGCTCCTCCTTAATCAATCTATCATACATACAATCATCTAATGTTCTTTCCTTTTGTTTTAGTTTGTAGTTCTGTAAATCCTTGATGTATTTGATTTTAACGAAATGTATTTAATTGTATTGTAATTGTGTAGAATTGTATGTAGGAAAGATTGATAATGAAATGAAACTGAAAACTGAAACTGAAACTGAAACAGAAGTTATTGCAATGTTTTTTACATCAAGCTCCGTACTGAATGATAACAAATAACCTATGAAACTAGCCACATTATGCCGGCAGGCAGACACTGAAGTACTCCCTACTGCTACAGAGTGTGTAATTGATCTAGTAATAATGTAGCTCAGGCCTTGGCTAGCAAATAAGTGATTTTCTCTTCTTTTCAGAGTCTTGCAATGAATTTTTTCCGACAAATGCACAAGAAGCACGTTCTGTTGTGCTCGTCAATCTAGCAAGTGCATGCAGTGTTCGTGGAGAATACGACAGAGCTAAACGTGTTTTGCAGCAGGTATTTAATGTCTTTTCTAGTCCTCGCCATTTTTTTACTTTGTCAAGCCAGTTATTCTTCTTTTGGCCAAAGACAATTGTGATTCATACCGAAGATATTAGCTTGAACTTTGCTTTATGTTAAATGTCGTTGCCCTTGTGCTTCAAGATTTATAGAATATTTTCGAAAACATATGATCACATAGAACCTCGCAAAGACATGGACAACTTGATTGAAATATCTAAAATTGGAGCTGATGCATTTTGAGGTAAAAGCGTGTAGCTATGACAGTTTGAATTATCACTCGTAGGGCGGATATGAACGAACATATAACTTCTAAGTGATACTTATATTTTGCCGTTTTTTATCTAACTTTACCTGTCATACTTTTCACGATGGCACATGTGCAGCATAGGTTCCAAATCTGTAAAAAAACCTTTGAAAAGGTCGGTGTAAAATTCTATGACCTAAGTCTTTAAATTGATTGGTATGAAAGAAACTTTAGCTACGTCGCTATTATTCTACCGTTGGACTTTTCGGAAATCTTGAATATTTTTCGAAATTACAGCCTGTTTTATATTTCGACTCTTTTGAGGATGTGACGTCATCAAATTTCTAAATCCATATTGTAGACATTCATAAGGTATCTTTTTCTTGAAAATTATTCTATGTTTCCTCAAAAAGTTTAGAAAATGTTTTTAAGTTTTTTTCAAAACTTTTTCTTGAATTCTTATAAAAGAAGAAAAACCCTCTAATTCTGAAATGTGGCAGATTTCTGAAAATTTCTAAAGGTAGAATTATAACAAAGTAGCTAAAATTCCTTTCAAGCCATTCAATTCAAAGAAATAGGTCACAGAATTTTACACCGACCTTTCAACGATTTGGAACCTATGCTCACATGTGCATAGCATAGGTTCCAAATCTTTAATTTGGCGTAATAAGGTCGGTGTAAAATTCAGCCAAATATTTCTTTGAATCGAATGGCTTGAAAGAAACTTTAGCTACTTTGCTATAACTCTACAGTTGGACTTTCCAGAAATCTAAAATATTTTCGAAATTACAGCGTATTTCATATTTCAACTCATTTGAGGACGTGACGTCATCAAATTTCTAAATCGCAAACCAGAAGAGTGAAAGACTTTTGCTTGATACCATATTGTAGACGTTCATAAACGATGTTTTTCTGGAAAATTATTCGATGTTTCCTCCAAAAGTGTAAAAATTACGATGGTTTTAAGTTTTTTTCAAAATTTTTCTTGAATTCTTGAAAAAGAAGAAAAGCACTCTAATTCTGAAAATATTGAAGATTTCTGAAAAGTCCAACGGTAGAATTATAGAAAAGTAGCTAAAGATTCTTTCAAGCCATTCCATTCAAAGAAATAGGTCACAGAATTTTACACCGACCTTTTTAAAGATTTGGAACCTATGCTCATGTGCATACGATGCCCACTTTATTGGCTGTGACTTCGTGAATCCAACTCCAGAAAAGTTTTGCATCATTTTCCTTGTAATACGTAAAAATCCACTTCCTAAGTTTAGCAGAAACAAGCTTTGCAATATCTTATGAAGATTTATTTCTTATTCTTCAGCTGGTCAGCACAAAAATGCCGGAATTCATCTCAACGCATGCCATTCTATTATCAGCGTATATTGAATTGCAAACTGGTAAGTGAAATAAAACAGTTATTTTTTTTTAAATTCGAAGTATAAATGTACGAAGACAAAGAATTGCTACTACTTTTTAGCTTAACTCTTCATCAGGTACACACCTGCTGAAGAGTTAAGCTCAAAATGTTGTAACACTTCGACGAACGGCCGCCATTATGGAAATTTTTCCAAATTTTATTATACAACATGTTCGACTCCAGATTCAGCACTCAAGATATTGTCTAGGTGCAACGCTCCATCTTTTTAATCCTTGTTATATCGATTTTACGGTGCTATAATGTTTGTGATTTCATAAAGGATTTGACCGTAAAAATCGTTCGGGGGTAAACTTTTAGACGTAGAATACGGTCACGTTGACACGTTGGATCTTCAGAGCTACTTCATATCGCTAATTTCATGTTTGAAAGATGACCAAAGTCAGGGAAAAAGCAAAGACAAATAGTTTGGAGCTGGCAGAACCGATTTCAACCGAAGGCTACGCAAACTCAGGTGTAAAACACACAATCTCCTGCGATGACTCGGTAAGGCATGATGGGCCTAACGATGCCTCGGCACCGTTACAAGCGTGTCATCCTCCAGAGGCAGGTCAAGAAGGAGCGTCGGTGTTTCATTCTACTAATAAAAGAAAAGACTCGTTCACGACGCAAATCGAAGATGGTATCTTTGATACTATCAATGTTCTGCGATACAATTCCAAAAAAAGGCCAGACAAGAAATCGATCCCAGATTATTTAGCAAAAAAACTTGGTGCAGACAGAGGTACAGTTCTACAGGCACTTCAGTCGCTGAATGACGCAAAGAGAGTGCATGTAAAAAAGGTTAAAGGAAAAGATTCTTATTTTATTGGTAAAAATCCCTTACCTGATGAATCGCATGAATCAACAGAAGAAGAAGAAGACCAAAATGACGACTCTTTCCTCGAATTTCTCGATGGTATTAAAACGCCAGTTAAAGAAATCCCTTCGCATATTTCGCAGCCAATATCTGAGGAATCTTCCTCGAATTCCTTTTTGGGAACCATCAATAAGCTCATCGACAAAAATTCCTTAATTCAAAATTTGCTAAACACAGAAATTGGTATCAACAAGGATTTAGCCGAACAAAACACAGAGCTGAAACTCCGAATCCAGTCCCTAGAGACTTACGTTACGAATGAAATTATGAAGGTTAAGCAAGCTGTGTGTGAGACTGGGGTATCAAAGGCACAAGAAACTTTCTCGGCAAACAATGAGTTGAGTGTCCCACTGCAAGTAATTAGCTCGGCAGACAATAGAGAAAGTCCTATGGATTGTGCAGATCAAAGTATCGAAGATCAATGGAAAGAGGTTAGAATCAAGAAGCACAATGAATTTGTCTATTTGAAATCTATGGAAAGAAAAAAGTTGGAATCCAAAGAAAGAAATGTTCCACCTTCTGAAACCAAACAAAAAGCACAGCCAGACCTCTCGCCGAAAACCACGACAAAAGCAACATTCGAAGTAGCCAATGGATCTCAGGGGAATAAACGGAATAAAAAGAAGAATCAACAGAAAAGAAACAATAAGACTACCAATTCTGAATTGGAAAGCAAGACTGAGATCACCCAAAAGACTTTGTTGCTTGGTGATTCACACGTGCGACGACTCGATGAAAAAAAGATATTAGCGAAATCGATTGCAGCGAAGGGAATTGGAGGAATCAAGAGTGACCAAATAATATCTAGACACAAACAAACCATTAATAGCGAGCTCCCAAAATTCGATGAAGTCATAATACATATAGGGAGCAATGACATTTCAAAAGGTATCCCTGTTAAGAAAATAATAGATAACGTAGATACAGCCGGCCAAAGACTACAAGAGGTGAAACCTAATATAAAGATAACACTTTCTTCTATATTTTTACAGGGGTACGACCCACCTAAGAATGTTAATGTAGTCGAAGCAAACCAGGCTCTCAAGCGATACTGCCTTACTAAGGGGTGGGATTTCATTGATCATGGAAATATCGCCTTCAAACATTTGGATGGGGGCGGTATGCATCTCACCCCTGAGGGTAATCGCTTGTTTGCCAGGAATCTGCTAGCTCATACGAAGTCTGGGTGATAGTAGCTGGTCTTCTGAGGTGGAAGTAGTTGATCTACCTCCACCCCACTCTCTACAATCAAGGGTCGAGGATGCTTCCCAGTCGAACAGTGTTGATGGTGGCTCGTGTCAGCAGCATCTAGGATTTAGGAAAGGCATGGCAATTGCCTCTCTTAATGTAAATGGTCTCCGTAGCCACCTTGACGAGGTTAAACTGCTGGTAAGGAACCTGGGTATCCATATTCTTGCTTTAAATGAAACAAAGCTCGACGATTCAGTTCCAAAAGAACTGACAGATATCCGGGGTTACCAGCAGTTTCGCCTCGACAGAACTTGCAACGGAGGAGGAATTTCGGTGTATGTCCGGGATTCAGCCAAGGCCAATAATAGGAACGATGTGCCCTCTGATGGTCTTGAGCTTCTCTGTATTGAGATTGAGCCCCCAAAAAGCAAGCCATTTCTTGTTATTGCATGGTACCGACCACCCAGTGACCCTGTTGGTTCCTTTGATAAGCTGGAAAAAGCCCTTGCCTACTTGGATAGGGAAGGCAAGGAAATGATCCTCCTTGGTGACACGAACTGTGATTTCACCAGGAGGCCAGGCAATCAGCTCATAGATAACAATGCTAAACACATGGCAAGTATCTATGAGCTGTTCAGTTTTAGGCAGCTTGTTGAGGAACCAACAAGAGTCACCCTTGAAACTGCAACAATCATTGACCACATTGCCACAACATGTGCTAGAAACATTATCAAGGCTGGGGTTCATGAGGTTTCTCTCAGTGATCATTTTATGGTCTACTGTATTCGAAAATTCAATGGAGCAGTTGAAAAAGACCATAAAATGATAAAAACTCGGAGTATGAAAAACTTTAAAGAGGATGAATTTCTATCTGATGTTTCTGGCATTTGTTGGGAGCGAGTGTTCCAACAGACTGATGATATAAACACACTTGTCAATGATTGGTCCAATTTGTTTTCTTTAATCATAGAAAAACATGCTCCTTTAAGGGCAATGCGCGTATCTGAAAAATATTGCCCCTGGATTGATAAAGACCTCAAGGGTCTGATGATGACTAGGGATAGACTGAAAAAAGCTGCTCTTAAAAGTAAATCATCTATTCTGATGGATTCATATAGACAGGCACGAAACAGGGTCAATTCTCTTAATGTCCAGCTCAAGAAGCAATATTTTTCTACAAAAATTTCTGAATGTAAAGGGAACATGAAAGAATCTTGGAAAACAATCAACGAACTTTTGAATAAAAGATCAAAATCCAGTAACATTGATTGTCTTAAGGATTCTGGCAATGCAATTGTTAACAAAAAGGACATCTCAAACACAATGAATAATTTCTTTTGTACAATTGGCGAGAAATTAGCTAGCAAAATTGATGCTGCCCCTAACCCTCTTCTATCTGGCGACTATGCTGGTAGTGATAGCAGTGTTAGGTTTCAGTTTAGGACTATTGAAGTGCAGGAAGTCAGAGATGCAATTGCCAAGACTAAAACTTCAAAGAGCTTTGGGAAGGACAATATCTCCTGCTATTTCTTAAAACTAGCCCTGCCATTAATTGAGAACTCTTTGGCATGTTTGTTTAATACATCAGTTGAAACTAGCCAATTTCCAGACTCGTGGAAATTAGCCAGAGTTACACCAATTTTTAAGGAGGGGGACAAGGCTGAAAAGTCGAACTATCGCCCAATTTCAGTCTTACCTGTCATCTCAAGGCTCTTTGAAAAACTTGTCGCCAACCAAGTATACCAACACATGAATGATAATGGTTACTTTTCTCCTGACCAGTCGGGGTTTTTGCGCCTTCATTCNGTCATTTTTGCTAACTCCCCTGGAACAATGTCATTTCTACAAGACTTAAAGGTTCTTACAAATCTTCTTTCGTTACCTATTAAATGTTCTCAAATAACAAACTCCAAATATGGAAGTACTTAACCATGTTAACATTGTCCACCAAATAAAATACGATGTTAGTCCTTGGAATAATTCGGTACTATAAAATGCTTTACGTAGAATCATTACATATTTAGTTCCTTCTGAGAAAACAGTAGAGTTGCTTGTGTTGTTGAATACTGTTGGTATCGGAGATGTTGAAGTTGAATCTACGAAAGATCAAGAAATGTTGTGGATGAGATAGCAATTGATAATGAAATATAGATTAAGCCTACCGAGTGAGTCAGAAAAACGTGGGGTGTTTGCCAATTTTTATTGATACAATTTTCTCACAAATCCGTTTCTTTAAAAATTCATTGCATAGGACAAAGGCTAACTTAGATATAAAAATTTAGTTGGTCAAAATCGGTCTTTTCTTTCCATAATTATGAGTGATTTTAGTAAAATCGTGTTTCATAAGATTCCTAAAATAGGCCTTCAATTAGATTCATATTCATGCACGTGTAAACTTCTAAGCCATGACAAACATAATGTTTCTTTACCAGAAAATTGATACAAGGCATGCATTGTGTTAGGTACAAAAGGAAAAACTAATGTTACTTATGTTGTATCCCTTGGGGACTAGTCATTTTAAATTGTCATTGTTAGCAAGCTGAAAGTTCTTTTACTAGCGATACTTTTTACCAAAATGGCTATATCACAAAATCGCGAATATTTAAGGAAAGAGATAACCGATTTTAACAAACTAATTTCTGTAACTAATTTCATCTTTCTTCTGCAATGCAAAACTTCAACAAACTCGATTTGACTTGTTTTTCACCAAAATATGGCTTGCTAAGCGCCCCACGTTTTTTCTGACTCACCCGGTATAATAACTGTTTCGGAGGGCATACCAGAAAACATTAACCCGAAGCCGTTTTTGTGCAGAAGTTGAGGGTTAATATTTTTGGTATTGCCCGAAGTAAACAGCTATTATATGGTTTATTACCCTATGGCAGGGCTAGATAACTTCTTGCTTATGAATGATCAGCTGCTCCTCCAACACATAATTTGTTTACTTAATCAAGGCCAAAATATCAACTGGGTAGTTTGTCTTGTTTGATAGTTGGGTCCCACCGGACCACAAATTCCGCTTCTCGGCTATTTGCAATATGTATATAGGACTTTTCCCTATAATTTAAATAATCAATCCGTGTCTGACGGACAACTGATCGACTACTTCGCAAACAGCCACATATTTTATGTGCAATAATTTTTAAGCGGCAGATGTTTAGATACATCCTTTTTCTTTCGATACATGTAAATGCCTTCAACTTCATACACAACGAGTGAGTTAGCTAGCTTCGTTCCAGGGCAACTTCTTCCAGTCTTCTTTGTTTACATTCGCAGTTTGAAATTTCACTCCGATCTGAGTTGAACTCGGCCTCTGGTCAAAGCCCTTATAGTCTTTAAGTGGAAAATGCAATTTCTAACTCAAACCTAGCCTGCGTGCAGCCTCAAACTCAAACCGGGGTGAAACTCAACTCGGCATTTCAAATCGGTTTGAAATGTCACCCCGCTTTGAAAACACCATGTGAATGAAAATTATTCTCAAACCGGTTTGAGATTCAGTGGTCTCGGGTTCAAAGTTCACTTTGGTATCGTTTTTCTTGGCGCCAAACATGAACACGATGAACAATCTTGAACAATCTCGAACAGGTCTCAAACCGGGGCGAAACTTCATGTGAACGCAAAAGGAGATAAGCTATTGGGCCAATATTCAGATCGGGGTGAAATTTCAAACCGGTTTGAGTTTCTCATGTAAACGGACCCTGACTAGCCGGCCGTAGAAATCTCTTCGTCTGCTTTCGTGAATCAAGTGACAATCAAAGGCAACGGATGCTATTGTTACAAAATCTGCTCTTGTTGAGATGGGCATAACTTTCAAGAGCCATAAGCCAATGAATTTCTTGTATTTCATAAAGCGCAACAAATATTTTATAAAACTATTTTCTACATCAGAAATAACTTTAATAATATGATAGCTTACCTATAGATAACCAAGANGGCAACTGATCAACTACTTCGCAAACAGCCCCATATTTTGTGTGCAATAATTTTTAAGCGGCAGATGTTTAGATACATCCTTTTTCTTTCGATATATGTAAATGTCTTCAAATTCATACACAACAAGTGAGTTAGCTAGCTTCGTTTCAGGGCAACATCTTCCGGTCGTCTTTGTTTACATTTGCAGCCCGACTAGCCGGTCGTATAAATCTCTTCGTCTGCTTTCATGAATCAAGTGGTAATCGCGTGACAATCAAAGGCAACGGATCCTACTGTTACAAAATTCTGCTCTTGTTGAGATGGGCATAAGTTTCAAGAGCCATAAGCCAATGAATTTCTTGTATTTCATAAAGCGCAACAAATATTTTATAAAACTATTTTCTACATCAGAAATAACTTTAATAATATGATAGCTTACCTATAGATAACCAAGACAGCGACAGGAATAATATCAATAGCATTGGTGCTAGATATTGCAAAGCAACAGTTGACAAATAGAAAAATATTCTTGCAATCTAAAATAGAAAAGTCCACATTTCAAATGAGGCAAAGAAGACTAAGTAGAAGAGCACAGCTATACTTCGAAATATAACTATTTACCTTATCGTTTAGTGACCTTGCGATCGTTCCACATAACGGTGAAAATCCAGTGCTGTATGTCAAGGGAGGTGTATTCATGTTAAGGGTCTTCAGATAAATTCGGGCCCTTATTCGTGAATGCCTAATTTCTTCACAATATTCATCTACAAGATTGTTTCAAGATTAAACGCAAAGCTAGGCTAGATTTCCCAATTTACTACTTAATAGCAAGAGGCTCTAGGCTATTGGTAAAAATTGGTAGATCGCAGCTTGTAGGAATGGCTCTACAATCTTAGTCAAAACTCTTGAGACACTTTGCTTTTTGGAAGAGATCCCGAGTTGAGACCCCCTCCCCCCCGCCCTCCATTGCAATGTTGGAAGATGACGGAGATGTCATAGACGAGTTCACAACTATATGTTCTTCAATCAAACCAACATTGCAATGGGGGGAGGGGGTGCAGTGGAATGCAGTAGTTTGCAGGCAGGGAAGGCATCTTTCAACACAAAACGCATTTGTCTCAACGAGTTTTGTCTAAGATTGTAGGCTCTTGTAATCTCTTTAATGAATAAGTCTGAATGGTATTTCGAGAAGCAGATCAAGGACGTTTATCGATACTTGGTATAGCATTCCAAATAGATCAGTTTCTTTTAATTTCAAAAGAAAATACTGCATAAAAACATAATCTTACCTTGCTCTGCAATTCTACGTTGGTTATTTTACCAGTTTCTTTTCTTAGTTTCTTGACTCTTTCATATGCAATATTTAAATATGATTGCAATGCTGTTCTAGTTGTGATGATATGAATTATACAAACTGATATGACAACTAAGATCCTTGCTTTACCAAAATTCTCATCAGTCAGCCTAAAGAAAGGAGAGAAATTTCTTCAATAGACAACACAGGAATGATGTGCACATGAACAGGACGAAGAAAGAGATATTAAGTCTCGATTTAAAAAAAATCAAACCGTCCAAACTAATTGGTACGAAAACTCATTCTTGTTCAATACCAAACCTACATTTTGAAACCAATGTTTGTGATTTGCTAGACTCATTACATAAGTCTCAGTATCGCTCATTGAATTGGATGTGATTTGCATCGCCCCTCTGATTTATATGGGAAGCATCAATTTTTCTGACCTAAATTAATCTTACGAGAATCATCTTGATGTTTAGTTTTCATTTTGAAAACATTTTGATAGGAATAATCGTTGCTGTTAATAAAACAACTTCAGTCGTCTATTTACGAATCATGCCAAAACATAATGAATGTTCCGTTTTATCATGGTCCCCTTTTTAAAGCAGAAATTGAAGTGTTGGCAGGGAACCGTAGTTTCACCAAAAATTGAAGAACAAGGATCGCGACGATTATCATTTTATTCATATTTCAGTCCTTCCAAATCATATTCAGGTTGACGAATCCAAAAAAGAGACAAATGCAAGTTGACGACATTTCCATAAAAAATAGTGACATTCCAGTAGACAAATCCAGTTTTATTATATTATTTAAGACTAGGCCATGTTTTTGTTTAACGTTTCGAAGCAAGACTGTGCTTCATCTTCAGCAAATCTCAATTTTTGCATGACCAGAAGACCTCTAATTCCTATAAACTATGTTCCAAGGTTCCGATACTTTTTCCATCTCTGGAAGCCCGATCGCTATAAAAATGGTACTTACAATGGAAAGGTCTTGTCAGAATTGCCAACGGATACTAGATTTGATCTAGCTAAGGGGCGAATCCATGCCATCAATGGAATAATAGGTGATAAAAATGCAGCGTGTATGAGAACCCTGCAGAAAGAAGCGACATCATTAGATCATGGGTAGTTAGACACTGAATGTGTTCTACTTCGTTCATTCAGCTTTTAAGCACAATTTGATTCATTTAAATCCATCCAGTACTTTTGGTGCTATGAATTTTCAAACGTGGGAACTTTTTTCTGGTGCACCCGGTATTTTTCTTGTGTCAGAATTAAACAGCATGAATACATGAAAGAAATACCATTCAACCGTTGAAATTTTTAATCGATGTTGGAGCGACTTCTTGCAACATACTTTGTCGACCCTTCGCATAGCTCAAGAAACAGAGATATTTCCACCAACTTAATTTTTGTTTTAAACTGATAAGATGTGCCTTAAAACTAATCTTTTTATCAAAAAGAAAGAACAGGATCACCCACAATTTTTGATGCAAATTCTGAATGTATGGGGTTCAGCTTCAAACTAAATATTTTGGCCGAGATACCAACACAAAGCCATAATTTCTGGCGACACCTGTTGTCCCAATCGACAATTACAAATTTTGCTGCTCCTTGCATGAACATCTCTGCAATAGGGTTAATGTTTCAAGAACCAACATCAAGAAGGTACTTACTGTATATGAGGTTTGTCAACATGGTAGTGAAGTCCATCCAGATACATATTTGCCAGCCTCAAGCCAGGAAATCCAACGAACGCACCTACCATCGCCGAAACACCGACCAAAACAAGCTTAAAGCACCATAAGGGGGGTGGATCCCTGAAAGGTAAATTGTCACAAAATTAATAATCTTTAAATTATGTAAATATGAGCAATGAAACTTTCATTTTCTATCAGCAAAATTATGAGTATTTCTTTTGAAGTCCTAAAAATGCTTTTCGTTACAATACAGGCTGGAACTAGTACTTGGATCCCGTTTCGAAAAATACTAAAGCGCTTTCTCATCACTGACGAAGTAGAAATTTATCTGAAAAATATGACTAGTTACATAACATCAATGGTAACATCAAGGGATAAAATGGGATGGTGTGGGATTTGTATAAAATGGCATTCTGAGAATGGGATTTTTGTGCTGGGCCAGAGATTTGATAAACTGGGACTGCGAATACCAACGGCAAGACTGGTATTGGGATTTGATCACATGCTGTATATCAACAACAAAAAAGTGACTGGGATGGTTCGCAAAATGCAATTCATACAGACGACATGTCAAGTGACTTGATCAATTCGCGCTCGAAAATCAGACTTTGGGTAAACGAAGCCATTACAAAGTATAGCGTCGCACTGGGATTTCGAGACTGTTTCGTTTATTTATCGCAATAAAT
>REGM01000309.1:131837-156368 GCA_004194415.1 Aurelia aurita
CTTTCGAGGCCAAACTCCAGAATTGATTCATCAACAACAAGAATTCCCATTGAAAGGATCAAGAAAAATAATCCAAACGAAATACACATTGATCTCTCTCCAGAATCCTCACCACGCCAATACGCAGCTGTTAATGACGCCAATTCCTTTCTGTCAGTGAGTTAAGAAAAACAGTAGGTGCAACGAATAGCGAATACTGGTCAAGAGCAAATGCATAAAATACCAAAGTACGAAATAATAAAAAATACCTGTAATTTTGAGGGTATGAGCTTATTGTCTCGACGCATCCAACGCTTGAGACGGCTCCGTTTACACTCCTTTTTCAACGGATACGTTTCTTATTTCAGGGTGATTTTAATTTTAATTTATATAAATTTTAATTTCAAATGAACTCTTTTGATGATCCAGAAAACTATGATTTAGATTGATCTACCTGCTACAAAAGGATAAACTATCGCATTATTGGCACACAAGTAGATAATTTAACGTTGAAAGGATACAATGAAAAGAAAACGACCATCATACACCAAATAAGGCTAAGATTGAATTCTTGTGCTCTAACTTCACTTCTCCATAAAACAGCAATTTCCACACATACATAAACGACAAAAGCACACAGACTTATGTCCACCAACCATCTGTAATCATGGTATCTATGCTGTGTATATATGTCTATTTCCTCGATCTGAAAGGTAAAACGTGTAATTCTATATTCAGATGAAAAAGTTATACTCTCATTAAGAACAAGATCTTTGGCCTGGGTAACTTTTGGCTGAAAGTCATGACGAAGATGTAAAACGAAAAAGGAAACTCTTGGAAACAGCTTAGGAATTAAGAAGTGCATGAGTTATGATCAGTTGCACGAGCAGTCACTCGATCCTTGCACAATCTTTTGGAGTTGCTTTTATCAATATCAATATTCAAAACCCTTTGCATTTAATGATTTTTTCCTTTGTCCTTTCAAGTTAGTCTTTACGAAATCTGATCAATGTTTTTCGATTGATTTAGGCTGTTTCCAAGACTATAATTTTCAAGCAATCGCTTATAGCTCGGGAAATAAGCCACTAAAACATGAACAATAAATCATCAAGTATCATTAATTTTCAACATCAGTTTATTGTATCATTCATCGTGGCCTGTCAAAAGCGGAGTTATTCTGGCACACCTCGTATTGTTAAATAAAGACAAAGAGCAATCCATCTACTTTTTACAATAAAATGCCATCTTATGTACACATACATTTTTCTCCTTCAAATTTTTGAACATAAAAACTTTGCTCCAAAGTAATAAAGTAAGATAAAGAAACTTCTAGAGCTATATACTTGCTGAAAAAATTTACTTGTTCAAGAGAATGTGCATACTCTAGGCGTTTTCAAAAGTTTCAAATATTTTGTCAACATTTGTTTGAAAATATATATTAGGTATATATATAAAAAGTATTTGCTGTGAGTTTACACAATGTTAGCCAAATCCTATCCATTGAAATCTTCGTTTTAACATCATAAGACAAAAACTGACTTTCAGGTGGCTGTAGAATACATAGAAGGTTCAATTTGTTTTCGATGTTATTGCTTTAATCTACTAATCAGGGCATAACTTAGACTTCTGTACCAAGCTTTAGGATGCATGGAAAAACCTTGTGGTTGTAATACAAACAAACTTCACAAAAGGCGAATTAAACTCTCTTACCTTGACTTTCTCTAGTACTATGTCCAGATTGCAAGGAATTGTAAATGTTTCAATGCCTGGTTTAGTCATTTGTTTGCCATTAGCTAAGTGTTTTCTAAGACAAAAAAGAGGCAATGGGTAATCTTTGTTCATCTGCGGTTACCAGGTGTAAAATAAAAACTAGCTGTTGTCATACTTAAAGGGGCTCAGTCGCCAAAGTGTAAACAAGTCTGTAAACACATATTGTTTTAGGCACGTGTCCATTGCTTTTGCAGTTTTTTGGTAGCTTCACCCAAGCCACCAAAAAGTGACCGTTCAAAATCCACTTATATCTGTGCAATCGTACAATATATGGATGTTTGGTTTGTTCCTCTGTGAAGTCCAAGAATTTATCTTCAAAATAACGCCCTCATTTTTGAAAAAAGAAGAAAGGCTGGTGTGATATTGCCTATTGCCTGCAAAATCATCGTTTCAAGAAAATTTGGAGACTTTAACCCCAAATCTCATTTCATTTCAGTTTATCACAGTAGATCAAATCATAACCAAAAGACCTAATCGGCTAAGGTTTGTTTTACCCATTTCAAGTCAGGTGACCATACTCTTTGGAAGTTTTAGTATCATATTCTACATTTTGCATGACTTCAATTGGGTGTAAACAAACCTTAGACGCTTAGGTCTACTATTGAAGGAAATTTAGGAAAATATTAAGTCTTTCAGTATCATATATTACCTCGAGTCAATATTTCTTTTTCCTTTTGTAGGTTTTGCAGGTAGTTTTCCAGATAGTGCTTTCAGGGTATCATTTGTTGGGTAAAGATATCTGTACAACCTGAAAAGGGGTTGAAACAAATTCTTATATTAATTGTACAATCACCTAACCTTTATCCCATTGATATAAAGATGTGTAAAGCAAATTTCTAAAGATTGGTCTTGTATGGATCACTCTGATAGGTATTCTAAACACACACGAAGAAACAATCAAGAGTAGCTTGTTTCTGATTGGCTCATTTCAAGACAAAATCACGAACTGTACCAGGTCTTTGATAGAACTCCACAAGAAGACATTTTTCAAGATCTTTAACATAATCAAACTTTGATAATTTCTAACAAGTTTGGGCCATCTAATATACTTAGCAGAGTATTTTGATAATATTCATCAAGTTGTTAGAATTTGGATAACACATTTCTTAACTTGTTTTAAATGTACTTTTAATGAGTTATCACATCCAAATTGAGTCAAAAACTGTTGATTCCATCCAAACGATGTTGAGGGTGCCAACAAAATCTTGAAATTGAGGCAAAATTAATTTTGAAACGCTTTTCTGTAGCAATTTCAATGCATTTTAACGTATTTTTTACTCTAGTATGAACGAAGCTTAAAGATACATCAACTATCTGATATAAATATTTCAATACAATCATGGATGCAGGCTTCACGGCTATACTCAAGGTTGAACCACTAAGACTCTTAGAACAATTAAGCCAAAATTGATGCAACAATGCAAAAACTATTGTCAGTCATGAACCCTTACTTCTCATCTTAGCTTCAATATGTNATTTAGGTTGATCTAACTGCTACAAAAGGATAAACTATCGCATTATTGGCACACAAGTAGATAATTTAACGTTGAAAGGATACAATGAAAAGAAAACGACCATCATACACCAAATAAGGCTAAGATTGAATTCTTGTGCTCTAACTTCACTTCTCCATAAAACAGCAATTTCCACACATACATAAACGACAAAAGCACACAGACTTATGTCCACCAACCATCTGTAATCATGGTATCTATGCTGTGTATATATGTCTATTTCCTCGATCTGAAAGGTAAAACGTGTAATTCTATATTCAGATGGAAAAGTTATACTCTCATTAAGAACAACAATCTTCGGCCTGGGTAACTTTTGGCTGAAAGTCATGACGAAGACGTAAAACGAAAAGGGAAACTCTTGGAAACAGCTTAGGAATTAAGAAGTGCATGAGAAAAAATTTGTCCCATAGAAAAAATTGTCAGTAAAGCAAATAGATCCTTAGGGTTTATCAAGAGGAACCTCTCCATGTACCCAAAGGAGAAAAAGTGTGCAGCGTACTACACTCTAGTCAGGCCTCAGCTAGAATATGCCTCAGTGGCTTGGGACCCCCACCTTAAAATTCAAAAAGAATCACTTGAACGAGTGCAAAAGAAAGCAGCTAGATTCGTGGCCAATGAATATTCAAGGGAAGAAGGTTCGATGACTAAAGTCCTCAGAGATTTTGAATGGTCATCGCTTGAGGCTCGAAGAACTGTAGCGAGATTAACCTTCTTTTATAAAATCTTAAATAAACATGTTGACATAGAGCTTTCACGTTATGTCAAACAGCAAAAATATAACACTAGAGGTTCTGACATTATTGCTCCTAAATTTGTTCAGATTTCAACAGTCAGAGACGCTTATAAGTATTCTTTTTATCCTAGGACAATCGTAGAATAGAACTCGATTCCACCTGACATTAGAAAATCAAAATCTGTAGAAAGCTTTAAAAATGCATGTGCAAAGGTTGTCAGTGTTTAAATAAATTGGTTGTTGCTATTCGTCTGTAGTGGCCCGTCGTACATTATTATTATTATTATTTTTTTATTTCTATTTTTATTTATTCAATTTCTTTTTCCTTCTTCACGTAGAAGTAGACATGTTTGCCACTTGAGATCTTCTCACTAGTTATGCATACCCATATTTTAGTCAAACTTACACAAATGCATAGTGTTTCCTTAATCTTTCACAGCCTCTATCAATTATATGCGTATGCATGGGTGGTGGGTTGATCTCCATGAGCGTGATGCCTTATGGGCCTTGCTGATTAATATGTAGATGTAGATGAGTTATGATGAGTTGCACGAGCAGTCCCTCGATCCTTGCACAATCTTTTGGAGATGCTTTTATAAATTCAAAAACCTTTGCATTACGAAATTTGATCAATGTTTTTCGGTTGATTTAGGCTGTTTCCAAGACTATAATTTTCAAGCAATCGCTTATAGCTCGGGAAATAAGCTACTAAAACATGAACAAAAAATCGTCAAGTATCATCAATTTTCAACATCAGTTTATTGTACCATTCATCGTGGCCTGTCAAAAGCGGAGTTATTCTGGCACACCTCGTATTGTTAAATAAAGACAAAGAGCAATCCATCTACTTTTTACAATAAAATGCCATCTTTTGTACACATACATTTTTCTCCTTCAAATTTTTGAACATAAAAACTTTGCTCCAAAGTAATAAAGTAAGATAAAGAAGCTTCTAGAGCTACTGTATATACTTGCTGAAAAAATTTACTTGTTCAAGAGAATGTGCATACTCTAGGTGTTTTTAAAAGTTTCAAATATTTTGTCAACATTTGTTTGAAAATATAAATATAAAGGTATATATATATATATAAAGAATTTTCTGTGATTTTACACAATGTTAGCCAAATCCTATCCATTGAAATCTTCGTTTTAACATCATAAGATAAAAACTGACTTTCAGGTGGCTGTAGACTAGAAGGCTTCAATTTGTTTTCGATGTTATTGCTTTAATCTACTAATAAAAGCATAACTTAGACTTCTGTACCAAGCTTTAGGATGCATGGAAAAACCTTGTGGTTGTAATACAAACAAACTTCACAAAAGGCGAATTAAACTCTCTTACCTTGACTTTCTCTAGTACTATGTCCAGATTGCAAGGAATTGTAAATGTTTCAATGCCTGGTTTAGTCATTTGTTTGCCATTAGCTAAGTGTTTTCTAAGACAAAAAGAGGCAATGGGTAATCTTTGTTCATCTGTGGTTACCAGGTGTAAAATAAAAACTAGCTTGTAAATGTTGTCATACTTATAGAGGCTCCGTCGCCAAAGTGTAAACAAATCTGTAAACACCATTGTTTTAGGCATGTGTCCATTGCTTTTGCAGTTTGTTTGGTAGCTTCACCCAAGCCACCAAAAAGTGACCGTTCAAAATCCATTTATATCTGTGCAATCGTACAATATATGGATGTTTGGTTTGTTCCTCTGTGAAGTCCAAGAATTTATCTTCAAAATAACGCCCTCATTTTTGAAAAAAGAAGAAAGGATGGTGTTATATTGCCTATCAAAAAGCTGCAAAATCATCGATTCGAGAAAATTTGGAGACTTTAACCCCAAATCTCATTTCATTTCAGTTTATCACAGTAGATCAAATCATAACCAAAAGACCTAATCGGCTAAGGTTTGTTTTACCCATTTCAAGTCAGGTGACCATACTCTTTGGAAGTTTTAGTATCATATTCTACATTTTGCATTCATGGCACAATAACTTTTTGAAATAAAAAGATGTTTTATTTTTATCAAGAGATTGATCACTTGACTTCAATTGGGTGTAAACAAACCTTAGACGCTTAGGTCTACTATTGAAGGAAATATATGTAGGAAAATATTAAGTCTTTCAGTATCATATATTACCTCGAGTCAATATTTCTTTTTCCTTTTGTAGGTTTTGCAGGTAGTTTTCCAGACAGTGCTTTCAGGGTATCATTTGTTGGGTAAAGATATCTGTACAACCTGAAAAGGGGTTGAAACAAATTCTTACATTAACTGTACAATCACCTAACCTTTATCCCATTGATATAAAGATGTATAAAGCAAATTTCTAAAGATTGGTCTTGTATGGATCACTCTGATAGGTATTCTAAACACACACAAAGAAACATTCAAGAGTAGCTTGTTTCTGATTGGCTCATTTCAAGACAAAATTACGAACTGTACCAGGTCTTTGATATAACTCCACAAGAAGACATTTTTCAAGATCTTTAACATAATCAAACTTTGATAGTTTCTAACAAGTTTGGGCCATCTAATATACTTAGCAGTATTTTGATAATATTCACCAAGTTGTTAGAATTTGGATAACACATTTCGTAAATTGTTTTAAATGCACTTTTAATGAGTTATCACATCCAATTGAGTCAAAAACTGTTGATTCCATCCAAACGATGTTGAGGGTGCCAACAAAATCTTGAAATTGAGGCAAAATTAATTTTGAAACGCTTTTCTGTAGCAATTTCAATGCATTTTAACGTATTTTTTACTCTAGTATGAACGAAGCTTAAAGATACATCAACTATCTGATATAAATATTTCAATACAATCATGGATGCAGGCTTCACGGCTATACTCAAGGTTGAACCACTAAGACTCTTAGAACAATTAAGCCAAAATTGATGCAACAATGCAAAAACTATTGTCAGTCATGAACCCTTACTTCTCATCTTAGCTTCAATATGTATAAAAAAGANGTGAAATAACAGGATGCCGAGCTATTCTATTCATCCATACTTCCAGAAGTTGTCTTCTTTTCTGAATAAACTCCTCAGCGTAACGACCTAAACAAAGAATAAAAATATCTCTTTAGTGAGCATAAAATATACAAAATTAAGCCTATAATAACTGTTTCCGAGGGCAATACCAGAAAATATTAACCCGAAGCCGTCAGTACAAGACCGAGCTTGCGAGGTTTTGTGCAGAGGCTGAGGGTTAATATTTTTGGTATTGCCCGAAGGAAACAGTTATTATATAGTTTATCACCCTGTGGTCGGGGCTAGGCGAAGGCCTTTCGTTTTTTAAAAGTAAAAAGATAATTTTAGATGGTTCGAAGCTGAGTAGTTACGTCATGAGCGGGCATTACCGGATAATAATGCCCTATCATTACGTCACATTCGAACGTTTTCAGCCAATCAGATTGTATAACAGAGTTGCTGCCCTGATCATAGGGTAATAACCTGCGATATTGGACTTAAAACATACAAAAGCATGCATAACTGTGCTGTGGTTTTCCGTCATAGAAATTTCTGTCTTTCAATTTCCACTAAAACATCAGATCGATAAGGTTCCATTTCATGATTGTGCACAGAAAGCTGAGCTAGAAGGGCAATGTTTTAAGTTCCAATTGAGCAACTCTTTAGGCCTTTTTTTATGAGGGAAAACTTAACATCTTTCAAGGAAAATCGATCCAAAAAATTCACTTTTTAAGTGAAAGATTTCCTTCAGTCAGAGTCACAGTCACTCTCCCTGCATTGATTTGATGATGATATTTCAATATTTGAACTTCTGCGACATTTTCCTATTTAATGATTGACAACAGTACGTAGCACTCGCAATTGTTTTTAATTGTGCATTGTGCACTTACTGTTTTTCAAGTTTAAGGCCTGACTTTTTAGGCCTCGGCTCTCCTTTTTGTGTTTTCTCGTCGTCCGTCGTCCCAGTTCCGTAATAAAAAGGTAAGATTTTTATATCATCATGCGTGATGTGTTGTTAGGTGCTTTCTTGAAGATGACTTTAAAGCATTTCACTTACCATATCTGATAACTGCGCCGCTACTTCTTCGCCAACTCACACAGAAATAAATTTCAGCACACAGCTTCACAAAATGTGCAGCACCATTTTGGAGACTCGTTTGCAGTTCTTTACAAAACTTACTATATGCCAAAACGAGGTCAACTAAAAAAGTCTCTCCGTTGTTCTCTGTGATTACTGTCCCAGTAATCGCGTTGTTCTCCTCATTTACCACACTTTTCACACTTATCGCCCATATATTGTGTAAATTTAAAACACAGTTGATACAAGGAACTTGTTTTTCGTCTTCCTTCCCAATACGAAAGGAAAAAAATGGCGAACTATGTCAAGCTGCATGAAAATAGATCAAAAAAAGTACCCAACTGGTGTCCTTTGACATGAATACGGACTTTTTGGATCTTTTTACGTACCGGAGTAAGGTTTGGAACAAGTACCTAGATACTCAATTTTCAGAAAAATTGAGATTGAACTTCAATTCTCAATCGTTTGCCAGGGTGATACGCTATTATTTTACCCTTGCAGAAAATAGTCTCTTATAGTTGGTTGACGTTGAGAAATAGTTTATTACGTTCCAAAATAAATTTCCTATTTAATCCCATCCCATTTCAGGTTACAAACAGGAAAACTGACAAGTGCATTTTTTGTTTATTCTCTTGTAAAACACATTCAAATGTATAGATTTGTGCTCTAAATAGTGGCCAAGATCAAAGAACTTGACCCCAAAAAATAACCAAAGACCAACAGTCAAAGATCATTTTCGAAAGCTTATTGCTTAAAAGCATATAAGTTGGGGAGATTTTTCTGGTTCTTGATACATTTCCTGAAGCCATTGTTTCTAACTTCCGTCGAACGAGATATTTCAACATGAAGAAAACGTTTCCAATGCTTTGAATGCAGCATTCGGTGAAATAAATTGAGGGGGGAGCAAACTTCAGCGTCCAGCTGGCCTGCTAGTGTCATCTTGAGTAGAAGGCTCCAATGTATATGTCCATGTAAGGTGGCTTTGGCGCTTAACTTTTCTGTAGTTCCCAAATCTACGAGAAAACATGTCACATGTAAAGTACAAATTGAAATTTTTCGCTTTATATGCTAAAACTGTCACGCAAAATCCTATTCTTTGCTACTTAACGAGCCACTCTTTAGCCCAATCCTTCTGCACCTAATATTTAGTTTCATGCAGCCACTCGCTAAATGCTACAGATTTCTTCCACGTTCCTTAATTTAAATAAGTTAAAAACAACGACTACGTAGCCTGCGTGCAGCCTCAACACTCTTTAGCCAAAGCGTAGAGTCTGCGCAACTCTACATTTAAGCTGAGGAGTGTTGAGGCTGCACGCAGGCTACGACTACGCGCCTACGCCTCCAGATCATACCAGGTGTTCGCTACATCAGTCGAAAAGTTGTTTCTGGTGGCATGCGTTTGCTAAAAATTAACTGCTGGACATGTCGAAATTTCGTCAAGTCGATCAAACTTCGTCTATAACAAACGATTGCGCTAAAGATGGCATCCGGAAATTTTTACCATGATCCTTTGCGTTCGATGATAAATTGTCTAATAAAATCAACTGAATTTCTTTCAGCCGCAAAGGCTGACGGTAAAAAAATTCCCCTGTGACGCAAAACGCAGTCGTCTATTGCAGTCACTGGTCGCGGAAATCAGCTGCAGACCTTTCATTTTCTCAGTTGGGTGTGCCTGTCAGTTCTACACGTACATAATCCTTCGATTTAATATGTTAACAGCCATACCTGAATATAAGACTCAGACAGCGTAATCATCGGAGGGAGGATTTCTTTAACGTGTAGATCTTGCAATTCAAACCATTGTTTTGCTCCCTGCAAAATAACCAATCAAAATTTATTGAGTAGAATTCGCGAAGAAAACATGTTTTCTACTTCTGAAAAATCATACTGCAGAATGAAACTTTGCAACCAATTTGTGAAACTCTAAATTCTGCGTCTCGCTAACTTTTAAATTCTTATACCTACTTCTCAATTTGGTTGTATAAGCTAAATTATATAAAGAGTATCCCTTGTGCTTCCCAAAAGTAGAGTTGAAAATAAACTGTTCAGTTTGATTTAGATTGAGTTGAGGTCGAACAACTTTTTCTCATTGTCATAATATTCGAGTTTTTAAAGGCAGACTTGTGTTTTTGTACATAAAACTATGGATCAAATTGAACACATCACGTTTGAATTTTGGGCTAATTTGACAGAAAAATCTCAAAATTAAGCTGGAGCATCACCCAGTGAAGAAGTTAAAATTCACTTACAAGGCTTTGTATTAAAAAAATATGTGTTTTTTTTGTCTATATTGCTACCTAGCATCCGAAGGTAGTTTTTAGGACACTGAGAAGCTAAGCTTATCGAGCAATGTCCTGGTCCTTCCTCTCGATGTGATCACACCTCGCGATTCCTTTAGCCTGGAATTACAGAGAGTTGGCGACTCTCCTCACTCTACGTAACAGGTTCGGCAGGGCAGGGACTCGAACCACCAACCCTCAGGTTGGTAGTCAAGCGCGCTACCGTTGAGCCATCACCGCTTATATAAAATATGTTTGGTATGTATGGTACCATCAATTAAATGACAATATAATAAATAAATGATCAAAGTACCATAAAATAGCGTAGATTTAAAAAAACACGACGTTTCGAGCATACATTCGTATTGACGATATTTTTAATATTGGATACATTTTTGCATTCAATCAGTATTAAAATTCAGACATACACGTGTATATGAGAGCAAAAAGAAAAATAGATGTAATTACCTTGTGATAAACATGAACCCTGAAATTTCCCTTGTCAGCTCCTGGTTCTCCTTCGTGTGAAATATTCGCAACCAGATCGTAAGATGTATGAGGATGTTGTTCATGAATTTTTGGATCATCGATGAGATATTCTTTCATATCCAAATTTCTGAAAGAAATTCTTCCATTTAGATTTTACAAAAAAGCAGGCTTGTTTAACATTTACTTCTCCTAACATCAATCCTGATCAACATTTCCTGCCTAAAGCGCACAGTAACCTTTACATGGCTAGCCTTTATCTCAACAGACTAAGTCCTGACAAAAATATTAGTATCGAGAGATGATTCAGGTGAAAAGTCGTATAACCAAATTTCGTATAGGGGTCTGTCGTGCTAGTGTTCAGGTAACATACCACAAAAGGACAAAATCACTCGGATCAATATTCCACAAATAGAGCTTTTTTCTAAATAACAGACTAACATCTTCTTCTATAAAAAAATCCTGAGATATAAGTGAACTATTCCTCCAAAATCATAAGTAATGTTATTTGAAACAACTTCATATCATCTTTTGTTTGCTTTTCAATTCCGGAATTCAACTAGCCTGCGTTTCAGAACACTCACAGGTTATATTTCTACGGGCACTTGTACACTCACACATACCTCTTCCCATAAGGCAAGCTTCCTAGCTGGAAGTTTCTTAGGGCGTGTTTGGTTGGTAATTCCAAACCTTCCAGATTCTGAAAATAGTAGACTTTGTAGAGGCGGAAATATATTTCCCAATCAAACACAAAAATCTTTAAAACATCAGGTTTTGGAGAGTTCGAACACAGTATTCGGCCGATCGAACAAAAGTACAATACAGACTGATGCCTTCGATTCGATAGGCCGAATACTGTGTTCGATTCGAACTTTTCTCTCCGAAGTCTGCCAAAACCTTCTGCCTTTTGGAGCAGAAGGTTCAGAAGGCTTTCCAAACCTACCAAACCTACCGTTTTGAGAATTTCGGAGTCAATCAAACACAAATTCTGAGTCTACCAAGTCTACCGTTTTCAGAATTGGTACCAATCAAACACACCCTTCGTTTATTGAAGACGAATGCACTATTTCAACTGAAAGATATTTAATGCCTGAGTTTCAACAGTACAAGATAGCTATTATTCGATACTTCGTGATAGCTGACAAACACAATAGTTACAAATTTCGAACTCACTTGATCGGGAAGTTTACGATTGTAGGATTTTTCTCAATGAAGAACGTGTTGTTATTGAAGCGCTGAAAAGAACATTAAACAACCATCAGCACAGTATTTTCTAATTCAGGCAGGTGGAAAATGAGCACCATAAACTTAACCAATGAACAATCATGAATAGCCAGGTTATTTTTCAGCGTTGCGTATACATGGTGTCTTAATATAAATATGATCAAAAACAGGTTCTTAATAAAGCGGCTGGCGTTAACCTAAATGGAGACTCATTCCATAAACAGCATTGGTGTTTTGGCAATTTGTGGATCGATTCTAGAATCCTTACATGAAGCGATAGACAATAACGCTAAAGATGGTGGCCACGCAAAGCATGCTGGTAAAAAGCTCCCTGACGACTACCTAACGACATAAAAATTTTGGTCTGCTGTTTCGACTAGCTAGCTGTGGTAAAGTTCCGAACCATGTTGCATTCGAATTCAAGGTCGATTATGTCGTTAGGTGGTTGTCTGCTTTGCAGCAAAACACAACAGAGTCTTTAGAGCCGCCACCTTTAGCGTTATTGTCTAATGTGTACTGGTGGGTCAATCATATTGCCATGTCATGCCATGCGAATGATCTGAAAAAACCGTACAATCATAAGCTTAGAACAATCTTGCTTTTCAGGTGGAGCTTGCCCTGTGACAGAATCGCAAAATTTGTGTGTCTATTTCTTTGCTTTTACCTATCCAGTGCCTCTGGTTTCTATTCTGATCTGTTTTTTTTTCATATTAAAATGAACATGAAATAATTTGTTGAGTTTTTAACCAGTTTTTGCAAGGCAGTAGTAATCATCAAACTATCATTTGATGCCTCTCCATTTCGATTATCTAAAAGTATGTTCTGGTTCATTTCTCAGGTTTTCTCTTCTTCGAAATGAAGATTAAACATCTCCTGGAACACAAAGTGTATACAATAACCTTTCCACAAAAGGAAAACATATTGCCTTACCTTTATAAAAATGATTAAGTATGGTGGCAGTTTTGTCAGTTGAAATCTCTTTACATGACTTTCTTTGTAAGTTTTGTACTCCTACGCAAAACAAAGGTTTTCATTTCAATAGCAAATAAGAGACCGGTCGGTGATCTAAAAAGTTGCAAATAGTAACAGGGAAGATCCAGTAAAGAATTGTTAACGAATAATCCCAACAATCTCTGAAACAAATTTAGTCGCAGGAAGAGCACTTTCTACCGAATTCTAAACCGTACAGTTTCGATTAATAAATTTGAGATACTATATATAAAGTATTATAATGAGATATTATATATATTTACAAAATGAGTAGTTGTTTGTGACATTCAATGCAGTTATTTGCATCTAAATGGCAAATAATAACACATGCGTCAGGACGTTTGTAAAAAAATTTAATCAAAAACTTTAACAACTTACTTTTTCCTGTGCACCATCAAACTTTTGAAGCAGATTAAACAGTGGGACCTGAAAAACGACAATCAATTTAAATTACTTTCTGAAATTTCCGATGTGAATGAAAATAAAAACAATTTATGGGATTTTGTCGGCCATGTGTCAGAAAAGGAAGAACTATCTCGTTGCTTTTTGAAAGACTATTGATTTGAAATGCTGGAGGCTCAAACTACGACTAACAACACTACACGGAATTTCTGTATCAGTTCTTGCTGCCTCTTTGGCGTTGGCCCGAGAACAAACCTAAAGTTGAAATGTCACGAATGAAATAATTTAAAGGCTAGTTGATACAAAATGATTTTAACATTTTCTACTCATCTAGTAAGATTAAGATTAAGTCATTCGTACCTGCGGAATGATGTTCGTTTCCAATTCATCCTGAAAAATAATATATGTAGATAAGGTGATGTATATCTCTTGCGCAGAAAAACGCATAAACGTTATGCCAAAAGGTATTTCAAATCAAGATATTCACACTTGAAGCGTTACCTAGCCTCAACGCTGAGAAGTATTTAGGTTAGTAGATCTTGTTATAGCCAGCCGCTAAACGCTTAAAGGTTAAGAAAACCAAAGGGCTAGCTTGCACTTTAGCGGACCAGCTTTCAATATCGGCAAGTAATGTGTCATGGGGTAAGAGTTAGGGTCAGGGTTAGGTTTTGGAAAAGGGATTTTTAGGGTAAGTTAGGGTTAGTTAGGGTTAGTTAGAGTAAGTTAGGTTTAGTTAGGGTATGTTAGGGCTAGTTAGGGTAAGGTAGAACTTAGTTAGGGTTAGTAGGGTATTTGGTCAAATACGTTCCCGAGAGATATGACATAAAGCTGGTCCGCTAAAGTGCAGTCGTCCCAACCAAAGAATCAAGCGTGTACACACCACGAAAAGGCATCACCCCCAAGACACGGTCGTACACAGCAAAAGGTTACGAAGATGTCTTTTTTTCTGAGTCACATTAATCTAAAAATCAGTTGAGCTTAGATACTTTGAAATACTGCAAAATACGAAGTCCGTATTATTTAAGTGGATACGGTTTAAGTGGAAAAGAAAAAAGTAAATTAAATCGGACAAACCTTGAAAAGTGGGGCTTGTGGAATGTCGACAGTGAGGTAAAGAAATGGAGCCTCTGATTTAGTCTCTGTGAATTAAGAACAAAAATGAGTAATGCATTTAATTGTTTATTTCTGTCATTATAAAGTATAAGGCAATCTGGATTCACGAACTTTTCTCGGCACGTATACTCATTTCCTCACATTACGAGCTTTGTATGGTATCTAGTTGTAAAATTCAACATTCAATTCAAGCATTTGCAGAGAAAAACAAATTGCAACTTTCAATTAGAAAATTCCTTCAACTTCCGACTGGAAAGTTGGCGTGCATTACCATGGACGTTAAGAAACGCGGTAGTTATTCCGAAAAAAATTTTTCCTCTGTGTCCCTATGCCCATTCCTCCCTGTGTCCCTATGCCCGTGAAGGTTGTTGTTGTTGTGCCTGGTTTTCTTTGTTTCCCTATGTTCTGATTTGAGTGACAACAAATCTTCACGGGCATAGGGACACAGGGAGGAAAAAAATTTGTAGGAATAACTACCGCGTTTCTTAACGCCAATAACATTGATGATTCCTGTTCCCTCTATCTACAAGTTTCAGATCCATTTTGAAAAAAGGTTTTTGGAGAACTGTTGAATAGGGAGAATGAAACTCAACATTAAGAATTTCTCTGTAAAGACAATACACAATAATGTTAACATGTCAAACAGCATCCAAAGAAAATGTAAAGATATACCTTTATACGCTTCTAATGATTGCAAATGTGCCATTTCACCTTCATCCTAAAATTTCAAGATTTTCATTTATCGTTTCTTTCACAAAATTTCATTAGATAAATCTAACAGAATATGACAATGAAACAATTTCGAGAATAGTTGAAAATAAATAGAAAATAAGTAATAGAAAATGAAACCTAAGGTACCTCAGTTTGCGGTAATCGTCTGCTGTGTACAATCATGTCACCTCTGAAAGTTTTGTATATGATACCTGATAACAAGAAAAAAAATATTTGCAGCAGAATGATACAGAAATTACAAGTTTCCATTGAACAAGTCCTTGCTGGAAAGATTTCCTATCGAAATAGGAATGTGTTAGAAATATTTCTAATGGATGTATTAACAGCTCGAGCTCCATCCTGCAAACTTTGTTCATTTGTTTTGAGGACTGATCCTTGAGGAACCCCATTTCCATTCCCACTGATAAGTACCAAGCACGAAGATGATACGACAGTAAACACATACAACCACATAATTACTACAGTTAGAAAACTGTTTTCTGTTATCTATTTCTACCTAGCATCCGAAGAAGGTAGTTTTTAGGACACTGAGAAACTAAGCTGATCAAGCCCTGGTCCCTCCTCTCGATGTGACCACACCTCGTGATTCCTTTAGCCTGGAATTACAGTGAGTTGGCGACTCGCCTCACTCTACGTAGCAGGTTTGACAGGGCGGGGACTTGAACCACCAATCTTCATATTGGTATTCAAGCGTGCTAGCGGACTGCGCCATCCCCACTGTCAAACCAAAACTACTCGTTTGCATTTGGATGTAAACTTGTGCTTGTTGTTAAAAGTATTTTGCTGATTAAAGACTGGCAAAAAAAGATCACAATTATCTTGCGCATGTTGTTCTGTGTTAATCCACGGCTTTTCAGCGAGAAAATTACTGCTTCGAAATAATTATTGAAAGCTCTTATCCAACCCATAGTCCTTTGCGCGCTCTGTTTTATGAAACGGAAGATTTTTGTGGTCTACGAACATGGCTGCCTCAATAGAAATCTACGCGCAAAGGCTGCTGGTTGAACAAGAGCCTTTAATAAGCATTTCAAACAATGATACTTACTGCTCTTTGGTTTCTTTGACCCATTTAATGTCATGTGAATTGAATTCAAAAACCAAGACAGAAAGTCTATTGGGTAACCTGAAAGATGAAATTAAATAATCCAAGCAACGTTTTTTGAGAAAAAATCAATAAAGACAGAAATAAACTTTTTAACTCCAAATATCTATTTTTGACAGCATCCCTTTTTTGTGGAGTAAAGATATTTGCATTCTCTTACAAAACTTGACTGAACAAAGCAAAATTTATTGCAGCACTAGCTATAAGTCAAACAACCAGCTTTTGTTTAGCATTTGCACATCATTTGACGTTTTCCACTTGATGTAAATACATATATTGCACGTGCACGTTTTAAGGGTTTTGTGCTGAAATTACCCTCGAGGAATATTTGTTTAAGTAAGGACTAAGGAGGAAGATATAATGATACAAACATACAACACAGGGTTATTCGTGCCATGGAAGGTGCTATTTTCTACAAGCTTTTAGGGAATCTTTAACTAGTCACCTCTACGCAAAATGAGCAAACGAACAAAAGAACGAACAAAAGAATTAATTAATTAATAACTGACAAGATACCTTGGACAGTAAACTGAAATTTCTTCTTACTACAAGATGCGACGGCCTGAAACACGAAGGCATCAAGTCATTTCAAGTCACAATATCGCAAGTAGCTGAAACTGTGAGTATGATAGCTAATCGAATACAAATGTGATTAAGTCTCTGTTTGCATTTTGTTTAGTTTTAAGCTAAATTAGGTGCATATAAGAGAAAAATATAAAGACATGTTCTAACCTGAAGCATTTCATGAGGGCTAACATGAGCTTTGAAATTTCGTGGATTCCAAATCTTTCTTATTAGCTCTCCAAATCTTTGAACTGAAAAAGAAACTAAATTGAATTACAAATCAGAATTACTTCTGTAAAAGCTTGATAAATTTGCTTATACAAGAATCGAACTATTTAAATGCGAGCATATAATTCCAAACTATGTACGTACTGCAAAAATGGTTAATTTAGAGGAATGATAAAGTTCCCTTTTAAATAGTCCTAAATTATAAATAATAGTAGAATCACTTGAAAAAAGCTCCAAGTGTTATTTTTTAATAATTGCAGATTCTCCTAATCGATACTTCAATGAAAATACCAAAACAATCAAAACGCCATTTGCAAAAGTTTATACTAATTTATGTTGACTGCGCCATATATATAACCATATCTTGATATAAAATTTTCAATTATTTTCTTGCTTACCAAGAGGGAACATAGTATCTCCTGGGGGTCTTTTAATGTTTCCATAGTTCTCTTCACGCAAGAAATAATTACGAATTGGGGTAACGAACGCCAAGGCCTAAAATGAGAGGAAAAGAAGTCTTACAGAAACAGCACTATAAGGAAAGTAAAGTAATTATATTTTGGAGGGAATGGAATTGCAAAGAATTTCCCAGGAAAGGTATCATGTTTTTATTACTTTGCTCCGAAATAGGTGCTCAGTCCTTCACTTTGGAATCCACTTTGACGTTGTTTTGCCACGAAACTGCAAACTGCACGAAACTGCAAACTACACGAAACTGCACGAAACGTCATTCAGCAAAGGAATATCATTCGTTCCAGGACCGTCTGCCAAATGGCTGCATAGAGTCCAGACTCACCATTTTCAATTTTTGCACAAAAAAGTTTTTTAGCAGCTGGATGTAATTTCCATATACCGGCATACAATAAATAAATCTTTTAAACAATGTTGTCTATACTATACCTGAAGAACGACATTTAGATAGTCGTTTGCCTTGATGTTATTGACTCCTACAATCCCTGTAAAGAGGCATGACATTAGAATTATAATTCAATTGAAAGAAAAGTCATCAAAAAAGGAACATAGTAGCCTGCGGAGTGTTGAGGCTGCACGCAGGCTAGGAACATAGTGGAATAATATCTCATAAAACGCCAAAGGCATCAATAAAGATCAGGAAACTAGGCTTAGGAAAGAAAGGAATTCAAAGAGAGCTGTCACAGACATAAATCCTGGATTATTGCATTCAAGCAATCTCAATTTCCAAATTTGATAATAATTCCCGCACACCCCCGCACAGCACAGATGACGAAAACCGGGATAACTGAAGACAACACAAGGGCAAAAAAATGACGAAAAAGTTCCACCGAACCGGATTCGAACCAGTGACCTAAGGATGCCTGCCATTGTATATACCACTACAGTCCTCCGCTCTACCAACTGAGCTATCGGTGGATGGAATGCTGTTGCTCGATCGTTAGATATTATCTAAAACCAATCATTATGACACTTAACAATGCGTGGGAACAGTCAATATTTGCAAAAAATTTGCAGGCTGAGTAAACCACGATGTAATTGCAAACGTTCGTTTTCGACAACAGTCTGCTAAAGGGTATAACAACGACTAGTTTCAAAGCTTTCATTCTCAGACTTTAAACAGAGGAGGATATGTACCGTATTTACCGGCAAAATGTCACGTTTGCCAATAAATATGTTTTGGAAAAATCTCAGAACTTTATACCTTTAGAAGTTAACTCTGCTATCAAAATACATTTGGCCAAAATCCATGATATCATTGTGCGTGATTTTAATAAAGAAATGTTTTTCAAGGGTTATCGAAAGCGCTTGAAATTGCGACTAAATCTTGTGCATGTTTCTATGTAAAGTCACACTCTGATGAGAACGTAGGTTCGAAAGGCCTCAGTGTGCCAGAAATTTGTCTGTTTCTTTGCGTCCGCCTCCTCCATAGCATATAATTTCCACAGTAGATTGATGGGCAAAATTCTTAGTTGTCTAAAGAAGTAAAACAGAGTAAGGTTCTTTTTCATTCGTATATAAGGCAATTTTGTCATTTCCTTTTCGTCTTTGTTCCCTTGCCAATGACAAAATTGATTGTTGACAAAAATTGCCCAGACCTATGGAAAGATGTGTCCGATTTGCAACAAATTAATCTTCTATCCTACAGGGTGTTTAAAAAAAAACGCAACCCACTTTTTTGAGATTCTTCAGAAATAAAGATATTTGAATTAATTTGACGCATGCCATCTGAAAGCAGAATCTATCTTCTTCCCAATGATATCCAGTTTGGGCACACCAATTGCACTATTTATCACCTAACTGACGTTTCAGCGAGTATGTCCTATCATAGATGCAGGAAAGTGGTAGGGCATTTACACAGGCGAAGACTCATCTTTGTGAGAACTAATTTTATCATGTTTAATAAATGTATCTCATGGGAGTAAATGTGTATGTTTCCTATCTAAGGGCATCACCTCGAGTGCTTCTAAGCCCGACTGTTTTCACAAAATCTGTTTTGTAACGTTCTAGGGTAAAAAAGGTCTTGATTTTGCTCTTACAGCATGCTCCATCTGAAATAGACCATACTTACTAAAATATCAATTAAATGATAAATAATTTCATTAATGAATCCAAACTGCCTATCATTGGAAAAACGATAGATTGTGCTTTCAGATGGTATACATTACATCTATTCAAATTTGATTATTTCTTGAAAATTTCCAATTATAGTTGGGTTGCATTTTTTATGAAACACCCTGTATTAGTAGACCTGTCGTCTTCAGGACAATAAATCAAAGCATTATCAAACCTGATAAACAAAATCAACTTACCAGGAAGGTAAAGAGTTCCATCAAACGCTCGAGACATATCTCCACTTGAATCCAATTTTTCCACAAGTTCTTTAGTAAAAGTAGGCTTCAGCACGTACTATCAAACGAAAGAAACAACTTAGACCTATTACATCGTCGTAGTTTCGCTTAGACCTATTACATCGTCGCAGTTTCGCTTCGCGCCTGAAATGATATGTCGCTACAACTACAACTACGACTTATGACTAATCTAACTGTAAGATAAGACGACCACGTAGATGGCCTAAAAACTCGATGATAAAACGGTTCAAAATTCAGGGTTCTTTAATATGAAGGAACTTGTTAGTAGTACTTAGAAGAATGTTTCTTTGATCCAAAAAGTTGGAAAATTTGAGGTTTTATGCAATAATCGGGACGACTGCACTTTAGCGGACCAACTTTATGTCATATCTCTAAGAGCGTGTTTGACCAAATATCCTACTGACCCTAACTAAAACCTAACTTACCCTAACTCACCTTAACTAAAACATCACTTACCCTAACTTACCCTACCTAACCGTAATTAGCCCTAACTTACCCTAAAAACCCCTTTTCCAAAACTTAACCCTGACCCTAACCCTTACCCCATGTCACATAACTTGCCGCTATTGAAAGTTGGTCCGCTAAAGTGCAGACTAGCCCAATAATCTACTTGTGTCAGATCCGGTATACATTAGACCCGGTAAATCTACTCTCGCTGTCTCGACTGACCCCTTCAGAGAAGAGTTAGCTTATAAGACTAGAAACAACTATTGGAACAGTTCAATTAGGCAGAGCATCCAAATAAAGTTTTACCGCGGCTTAGCATAAATGTTTATTATAAGAAAATGGCTCATAACTACGCTTACTAAAGATTTATGTAACAAAATTGTCAGAGCATCAGTAAATAGGACCTTGCATGGCTCCAAGCCTTCGTTAAGGATAAGGAAGTAGATTTGTATCATTTAATTGATTACATTTTAAGATACAGTTAGTAAAAATTAGTTTATTAACGAAGTTTAAAATTACAATGGAGCAAGGACAATTTTTTTTTTCTTTCTATATTGCTACCTAGCATCCGAAGATAGTTTTAAGACACTGAGAAGCTTAAGCTTATCGAAGCAATGTCCTGGTCCTTCCTCTCGATGTGACCACACCTCGCAATTCCTTTAGCCTGGAATTACAGAGAGTTGGCGACTCTCCTCACTCTACGTAGCAGGTTCGACAGGGCGGGGACTCGAACCACCAACCCTCAGGTTGGTAGTCAAGCGCGCTACCGTTGAGCCATCCCCGCTTATGCAAGGAGGATGTTTCTAAATAAACAGACACAAACCTTGATATCATCCAATGATGAATCCACAATTTCGTAGTTATCAGGCAAACAATAAAACTGTGGAAAAACAAAATCACAACCTTTAACAAACTTCTCCAGGAAAACAGTGCTCTTTACATAAACAAGAGATTTGTGTTTTAAGCGACGTGTTTGCATTTCAAAAATAAATTAAAACTGCTATGGCAAAAAAGTGCTTAGCAATTAAGCTCTTCTGATTTTGGAAGAAACAGTTTTACAATCAAATTTTGTTTATACTTTTTCAAATAATAACTCTCGTCAGGCAACACAGTATCATAGAGAAATGCCTAATTCCAAATTCCATATTTCCGAACAAATTTAATCTAACAAGAAAAATTGACACCAAACTTCCTTCTGACAAATACAAACCTTCAGAGTATGCAAATTCATGTATACATGATGTCCAGCCTGAACACTGTGGGTATATGCATGAGAATGCTCTCCCCTTCCTGTTGGTAAAATAAGAATCATACATGATAAAAATATGCCTGATATGTGAGCACAATTACTGTCTTCAACAGCCTTTTTTGGAGTGAAAATCATGAAGATGGCCTTTGAAAATTGGGATAAAAGCTTTTGAGGATCCTAGCTCTTTCATCAATTTTCACTCACAGTATGCAGTGTCTGACAACCACTGGAAGTTTTAAGGTAAAAAATTAACTGCATAGGAAGTAAGAAGATTTGCTCTGAGATAACTTGATTGGAAATCGAATATTAAATGAAGCCAAAATCTGTTCAATGAATAGAAATAAATCAGTCATTGAAGGGGCCTCAAAGGTGAGGCGAAAGCTCCAGCCAACAAACACAATACAGTGTAATGAGTGAACAAACCAATGGCAAGTAGAACTACCTTAAAATTTATAATTAATAACTAATCAATAAAATGCGACATGATCAGTTGTGATTTTCATCTTCAAGCCAATTTTCAAATAAACTTCATGTGTGTTTAGTAACCCTACTGAAATTTTACATTGATAAAGTATTTCATTATTAGAATTCAGAGCCTTACCTTGAAAATACTTTCCACATACCAGGCATGCATACACATTCAAATGAGATAAGGATACCGTACACAGCTTTTCAAAATCAAAGTCAAGAACAGACCTAAAATTACACAAAGCAATAATTACAGTTAGAACTACGCAGTGCTATGCTGACATAATAAATAAACTGGATGCCAAGGGGAAACAAACAATTACTTGGTTTGATAGTAACAGAGATTCTAGCTCTCCTGTTTAGGCTGGAAACCTCCCATTTTCAATCATGGTTTCCTGCCTCCTGTTTTTACGCCCTGACCTCCCGTTTTTCCCACAATAAATAACTTTTTCAAATCAGATCGCACTTTATGTATAGTTTTTTTAAATATGGAATCAAAAAGGTTCCCACCTGTGTTTTTCTTTTGATTAGTGTTGTGTTTTTTGGGGTTTGTTCGCATATCTTCTCATATCTGCTTCCTACTGCATGTGTGATGATGCAATGATGACCACTGACCCGGTAACAACAATAACAACAACAACAACATTGTGCCAAAATGCATAATTTTGGTACCTTTGTCAAAACCTCCCTTGTTTTAATTTGAAAGGTTGGAATGTCTGTAGTAATTAAAATTAATAGGAGCAATTCTGCTCTAAACCCATAACAACAGAAGCAAAAGGAACAGTCCTGAATTCTTGGAGAAGTTCAATTTGAACCAAATGTTTTTTTATCAATGTTAGATATCTATTATTTGCTTTACCCGATGTGTAACTCTCAAATCGAAGTCCTTTCTATCACAATTTTTTAGGAAAAACTCTTTCAAAATTTCATAAGCTAGCGTACCATTTCTCAGTCTTACTGGCATATTTTGAGATATAATTCTTTAGTATATGAAAAGCTTGCATATTGAACATTAAGAAATATGATTTTGAAGGCAGTTTCATGGACCTGTTTTTCTATGTCTAATTTTCTTGGTATGGCAGTTGTTGGCCTGACCTGATGTATGTTAATCTTGGTGGTTGGTATCAATCTTTTGCAGACAGGATTAATCAGTTCCAATTTGATAAACCATATTTTATTACAAATAACATAATTTAATGGCGTTCTCACCTGTTTATCGTGTCAAGATATGGACAATGTCTTCCTTTAGCAGACTCAACTAGAAAATATAAAAGTGTATTATTCATGTTTAGTTTCAAAGCTCTCCCGAATCTCTATTAATAAAAACATGCATGCATGTAGGAAATTATGCAAAAACAACACTTTGTCTGACAAAAGCGGATCTGCTAAGACCATAACTTTCTCATCATATCATAAGTTTCTTCCAGTCTTTGTGCTAGATTTTAAAGTTTGCCTTGTCTACTGAAAGAAGTTGACGTTTTGGTGTGCAACCCCCAAATTTTAAGTCGGCAAAAAACCGAGCTCAATTCCTTCTTTTTATTCTTCTATTGGTTTAGGCAATTATCCATTGTTTCGTGAAAGTTATTCTTGCTAGCTCACAAACTCTGCTGACAAGCCAAAGGGAGCCCAATTTAATTTCACTGTCGTGAAACGCTGGCACTGGCCTAGCCCTAGGAGTATCTTGGCAAATTATTACTTTCAAATTTCAGTTCTAATTTCTCATGATTTTACCTGTGCTCTGCATGTTAGTTATTCTAAGCGTAGCGTAACTAACAAACATTTATGATTTTTAGGATTAGGGCCTAAATTTTAGGCCTACCTAGAGAAAATACTATTCGAGGGGGTATCTTTTACCCTGTGGTAGTTTATTCGATACAGATTTTCAAACGAAGCCACAGAAATATTACGCACTATTTTACCTTTTATCTTTGACTTTAGCTCGCTCTCTTCATCGCTATCATATTCCTCGACAAGCGGTCTTTTCATCCCGCCAATTTTTTGCTTCGCGGCGGCCATTTTGTTATTTCTAGTGTGCCTCACTTTCAAACGAAAACAAACGATACACGGCTGACCCTCGATGTATCAGGAATGAAATATCATTATATATGAAGTCTTATGAGATTCAAATTTCATTCCTTGGCACTGTGCCACAGAGAATTCACACAATAGATAGGTTTATGTACAGAATGGGTGGAAGGGTGGAAATACCGCCAAACTCATGGTTATAATGTACGAGATATAATTTACACAGATGGAGCATAAACATGGGTGGAATGGGTGGAAGGGTGGAAATACCACTAAACTTATGGTTATAATGTACGAGATAAATTTACACAGATGGAGCATAAGCATGGGTGGAATGGGTGGAA
>REGM01000309.1:159852-183441 GCA_004194415.1 Aurelia aurita
GCCAAATAAGGCCCCTAAAAATCAGTCAAAGACCATGGGTTATCACTTAGCGTGACCCCTAGCACGTGCACAAGAAACTGCTAAATTTGTGGGTCGCCGAATAAGAATTAAATTGAATCGGCCCCTAAAAGTTACAAAATGAACCTAGGGTTGCCATAAAAGGCCCCTAAAAATCAGTCAAAGATCATGGGTTATCACTTAGCGTGACCCCTAGCACGTGTACAAGAAACTGCTCAATTTTTGGGTCGCTGAATAAGAATTAAAATGAATCGGCCCCTAAAAGATTACAAAATGAAACCTAGGGTCGCCATAAAAAAGGCCCCCTTACAACGATTAAAAAGAATTTATTATTATATTTTTTTTGTGTAAGAATACTGAAGCTGCAAGTTGCATGGCCAGATAAACCAAAAAACATGGAAAACAAACAGGTAGCACAATAAATAAGAATATACCACTGGGCCAACATCAGGTTGTTGAACAGCTCCTTGAAGAGCGCCTTGTTGGTTTGGCTCTGCCTGAGCGGCGTTCTGATCTGGCCGTGTTTCTAGATTAATTGGAGCTGCCACTACCCCTTGCAGAATTTGTAGAACATCTGCATTAGGCACATTTTGAAAGATTTGTTGGGCCATCGGATCTGTCAGCGACGGTCTGCGCAAACAACCTAGATTTTGATTCGTTTTGTAGCTTGTAGCTCATAAGAATGACTGAATGACCTTGTTGAATTCGTTTAAATAGGATAGGGTCCCTTGGGACGAGAAGGAACGGGCATATTCTTACTTTTATTGAAACACGGAGAGACATATCCGGTGAGAATAGCAAAATAAAGGCCAGTGTTTATCATCATTTGTAATAGAATTCTCTGCGGCAAGGAAATTTAGATTTCAAAATAGTTTGAACAAACAAGTTCTAGATGGCATAGAGCACACTTGGGGAAAACACTTTCCTCAAGATTTGGCAAACTACTATTCCCCTACTCCCCTACTATTCGTGGGAGTGTCTTATTGATTAGCCATGATTTGGACGAATCTAAATCAAAAGTGCCCTTTCCTTCAAATGAAGAAAAAGTTAAAGTCTGAAGGAAAAATGTTTCTGCGATTCTAATTTTTGAAAGTTCTCTCTTCGAAGAAACGTGGTCTCTAGTTGAAGGAATTATTTATGAGAAACTATTTCGACATTGAGGGCCTGCTCAATTTCACGCGACGAGCCTCGTGATGAGACGGAGGGGAGAAAAAATGATGCAATGACTTTGCAAAGGAAATCTCAGGGACAGATGATGAAACCATATTTTATTGGATATTCTGAAAACAATACAGAGACCTCTCATTGGTCCTCATAGTCATTCCATTACATTAAGTGGCACTGATTGGATAATATTTTCTATAACGATGTTTCTATTTGCTGTGAAGAATCGTATCAGAATCGTTTCACCTAATAAAGTATACGACTGAAGATTTGCCTACACATGATCTGTGATTTTAACTTTAACGCTACACCTGTAGTTGCCATCAGAATTTCAATTTGAGTTGAAGTCTCAGCAGTAGAAGAAAGTCAGCAACTTCAGCCATTGTTGATACAAAGAATGATGAACTATACAGACACAAAATCATTGGTAGAAGAAAGTGTGCGATAAGAAGGTATGTTGAAATCAATCACGGACGTTGATGTGAAACATGTTTTTCGTACGAGTTTTTTATTGAGACTTTTGGACGTTTATTAACCTGGGATGGGCATATTTCGGTCGTACGATACTTCTGAAGAACTGTAAAAAAAATTTCACCGATTGCCCGAAGATAGTGAATAGGCAGTACTAGAACAAATGCTCGTTAGTTTTGATTACTTGTAATTCGGCAATCTTAGATTTCAATTCCAAACTTTCGTACACCCCCGTGAATATCGATTTGAAAATTATCGACTAATGCGCTTCGAAATATCAAATTCAGGCAAAAGATGAAGCCAAAGGCCCGTTTAGTCTTCCTTGTTGTTATGTGGCGAAACACCACGTCGTTTGTGAAAGCAAAGATTCGAACGCAATGCTTTCCTATCTTAGTCGTTATTTTGATTCCAACAACTTTGCGTGTCCCTTGGCCTCCGCAGAAATCCTATCGAGGTCCAAAGTTTGGCATGATTAAGAGACCCCTGAACGTCAATGAAGCTGAATTCACACAAGCAGCTTTTTTCCTGCCTCTGGCCAGATAAGGCTCGTGCTTTATGACGCAAAAGCCCTTGGGCAGAGCCCTAAAAAACGCCTTCATTGTGAATTCAGCCAAACTATAAAATGCGCAGTAACCTCCCAGAAACCCTTGCGAAAGATTACGAGAAAAACGACAATGAATGCTTTAATAATAAGTCTTGTACTCCATCGTTTTGTTTAAATTTCACGAGTGAATAAATACTATTTATAAATACAGTATTGTCCACGAACTCTAAATTCGACAAGGAACAGATCACACAGAGCACACGTCTACATAAACCCAAGTCTTAATGACAGTATCCTGCGCAGGAGAAGAGTAGCGGTAGTAAGACACGACTCCCCTTCATGGCAGTGATACAATGGCAAAAACTTTTTAACTATTCCTGCAAAAACTTCACTCAGAAAAGAAGCCCTCTTTTATTCCTGGCACACTTTTTCATTGATAAAAAGCATAACAGCAAATATCTTGGTTGAAAGGATTCCAGAGAGTTTTTATGTTGCGAATCAGAGCCTTCGCATCTATGAATTTTTAGACTCCAAGTCTGGAACCCAGTGTATTCGATTTCCAAAAGTACTACCATTTATTCGCACCAAAACATGAGTCACCTCCAAGGTCCTTTGATTAATTTAAAACACGAACATTCAATTAAGTGGCCTTCTCACAAACAAATTTCAAATGCATTCACAGTTTCTATCCTACATACCTCTATTGGTCAGTTANACGTCAATGAAGCTGAATTCACACAAGCAGCTTTTTTCCTGCCTCTGGCCAGATAAGGCTCGTGCTTTATGACGCAAAAGCCCTATTTGGGCAGAGCCCTAAAAAACGCCTTCATTGTGAATTCAGCCAAACTATAAAATGCGCAGTAACCTCCCAGAAACCCTTGCGAAAGATTACGAGAAAAACGACAATGAATGCTTTAATAATAAGTCTTGTACTCCATCGTTTTGTTTAAATTTCACGAGTGAATAAATACTATTTATAAATACAGTATTGTCCACGAACTCTAAATTCGACAAGGAACAGATCACACAGAGCACACGTCTACATAAACCCAAGTCTTAATGACAGTATCCTGCGCAGGAGAAGAGTAGCGGTAGTAAGACACGACTCCCCTTCATGGCAGTGATACAATGGCAAAAACTTTTTAACTATTCCTGCAAAAACTTCACTCAGAAAAGAAGCCCTCTTTTATTCCTGGCACACTTTTTCATTGATAAAAAGCATAACAGCAAATATCTTGGTTGAAAGGATTCCAGAGAGTTTTTATGTTGCGAATCAGAGCCTTCGCATCTATGAATTTTTAGACTCCAAGTCTGGAACCCAGTGTATTCGATTTCCAAAAGTACTACCATTTATTCGCACCAAAACATGAGTCACCTCCAAGGTCCTTTGATTAATTTAAAACACGAACATTCAATTAAGTGGCCTTCTCACAAACAAATTTCAAATGCATTCACAGTTTCTATCCTACATACCTCTATTGGTCAGTTAGCTGTGATGGGTTCTGAACAGTACAAAGTTCTGTTCATTGGTGCAATTTTCAACATTGTAGTGTGAGAACGACAGGGGGATACTCGCGTATGAGACGAAGTGATCAACTTGTCTTGTCCCAGACCAAGTACGCAAGTGAGAAGTCTCCTGGACAAAACAGGCAGTTGCAATTTCTTCCAGAGAATTGACTACCAACAAGTTTCAGAATGATGTATCATACAAAGTTTGAAATTGAAATTCACCACGATTGTCAACAAGCAGTGGAATGAGATTCAAGACAATAAGGGATGTCTTTAAAGTGCAAAGTTAGCGTCCTTTGTTATCTATTACAGACTCAAAAGCTTGTAGGAAGGAGGGATTATTCTCTTAATTCTCCTCGCTCTCACGTAGACGAGATCAACATTATATATCACCAATTAATGCTTCGAAGCAGGGCATGAAACAGCTCCACTGTGAGAGCTAATATTGGCCTGTTTAGCTATTTAGCAAAACGGTCTGCAACGAACGAATATGTTTTCCCAGTAATGGCAGATTTTCAAACGCAAAACAACAACGATCGAAGCTTGTTTATCGATCTTGTGAAACTTACCAAATCGAAAATCGCATCCTTATCTCTAAGCACCTCCATGATCCATGGTAGGTGGAAAATTTAAAAGATCCCTATTTGTTGCAAAATATTTTGAATTTGCCTTCAAGCTTTCAGTGTTCAAATTCTAGTTAAGGCAAAAATTGAACATGGTTTGGGTAGTTGCAAAGACTAAAAGACTGTCATGCCCTGCTTTAAGGAGCGATAAAATATCATCACCAAGACACAAGCCAGTGAACCCACTAACTTTGGTGGAACTATTACGAAATTTAAAGAAAGGATATATCGAAGCAAAAATATTCTATTGTAACTACTTCGATGTTGAAAACTAAAGCTATCTCTAACCAAATACAGACAGTGAAAATAAATATGATAAACAATTGCAGGCAAACTTTAGATATATATCTATATAACACCCTTCGAATAGTAGTGCTACGGTGTAAAGCGTTTCTGTGACAGCTTATTGGTGGCAATATCACACAAGCTTTAACGAAGATAATTAATTTGAGACGAGCAAACAACTTAGTTTTTGCTAGAAAATTCTTTGCAAGGGAATGGTTGTAAGTTAAAGAAGCACTTTTGATGAGAGCTTTGGCAAGACCATCATGGCCAGAAAATAGACTTGAAACAGAGGGTTTTATTTGTCCCAGGCCAGTAGGTGCATATTTTCCGTGTCCCAGTATTCAAGTTATAGGAAAAGGGAAGTACCACTCATATTGACGGGTTTATGCCGCGGCGTCTCTCTAAACCTTGGTCCTTTTTCGGTAGGCTGTCCTCAGATATGGATAAATCTTGGCACAAGTCTTTAACAAATCGGCAAAGCAGGACCATTTCCGGTACATTTTTAACAAAATTGGTACTGGGCCAATATTACCTATTAAATGGGGGTAAACTTCATGAAAACCTGGCAGCAGACCCCTGACAGACTTATAGTCTTGTCAAAATTACTTACACCTTTGTAGCACTACAATTTTCTGGATGATTTTAGAAATCATCTAGGGTCATAGATGATATTAAACTACACAACTCTTTAAAACTTTGCGTAAAGCATATTACAGATAATTACCAACATGTATCTCATGAGTCACAATCTTTCCATTCTTCTGTTATTGAAACAGTTCAGCATCACAACAACTATTGCATCCTGGTGGCAAACTTTCTCCAGCACTCAAGTAAAACCCTAGTACGATTTTGGTTAGATCGTATGCAAAACACAACGAGATCCTAGGAAGCTTAGCAAGCCTTGAACTTCTTATCAAAATTCTGTGAGCATAGATCGATAGAGTTACCGACTCCGAGCTGCCACTATTGTACCACTATTGTGCATGCATTGCTCAACAATTTGTTATAAATTACTAAAATATTCTCGATATAGTTTTCCGCATCTATGATTAATAGAACTCACTCTAGGCATGTACAAAATTGCTCCATATAGCACTCTAAAATGATAAATTTTTTATCTGTGTTGTTTCATGTTGAATGCATTTTACTGAAAATTGTACACATTTACTGACAAGGAATTTTTCTAAAACCTAGGGGCAAATAAACTTATTAGCTGCCAGAGAATTGTGGAAGTGTACCGTTTTCCCGGAACTCCGTACTGGATAGCCTCGTTAGCAGTAGGTGAGTGCATACACACTGCCACGCATTACGACTTTTCTTGTATTCAAACAAACGTGGAGCACTTATACGGTAGCCAAGCTCCGGGCGCAGAGCGTTTGGCTTAGCGAATCGCAAATAGCTGTAAGATAGTACTACTATTGGACTGCCAATTGACACAAAAATGACGTAATAAATGTATGACAATGATGCTCGATGACGTAATGTTCAGATGATGATGTAACGAACATGTCATATTGTATTATCGTCACACCACAATGATGTTTGGTTATGGTGGAGATTTTAACAGTACGATCAAACTATGATTATCATGATGAGTGAAGATGATTTATCACTGTGACATCCTATAAGTATGCTTTTGATTCTTATCGATCACGTTGATCATGAAACAATGATCTTTTATGATATTCTTGCTTTTAAAAAAGATCTTCAAAAATTTGATAGAAAAACTATGAAGTAGATTGATTTTGGAATTTCTCTTCAAAAAAACTATTTTCGAGTTTTGTAATTTTAATATGAAAGATTTCGGTGAGTACTTTACTCGACACAACGCAACAACTTTCGCTTGCATAAGTAATATATAATAGCCCTTAGACACCAATAGGCACTGTGATTTCTTCGTCTTTATTCCGGATCTTTCGATAGAAGTGGTAGCCAGCAAATGCTGGTGTGAACATGATGGGAAATAGAGTAAGAAGAATGCCAAGTCCAACAGCCCAGCCAGGATATGGGGTTTTCCGCAGGATCATCTGCAACAGAAAATAAACAATGATGCTACATAAATGAATTTACTGATCCCAGGAGACGTAAATAGTGGAAAGGTTCCCCGTAGAGCTTGGCTTAATGCAGCACTGCTTAGGAATGACCCAAGGGAATATGTAATATATAAGGTTGACACGAGGCTAGGAATATCACAGTTCGATAGTGATTTTGTATTTCGAACTCCGCCCCCTCCCACCCATATCAACCCATATCTTGAAAGTAAAAGTATGACGAGACTTTAGAATGGTGCTCGACACTGCGTTCGTCATGTTTTCACTAGACTGAGCCTACTATACCTTGAGTTTATATCTTGTGTTAGACTGTTAGTTCTTGTAACGTAATTATAATATAGTGTTGATCAGTAAATAAAATTATTTTCGTTTGAGTTTAACGAATTAGAATATAAACAATGATAAACAACAACTACAAATAAAAATACTCATCCCTTAATGAACACTTTCCTCTATTTGTCCCAAATCCTTTCGTGAAACGACAAATTTTGTATTTTTCGGGACATCACTATGCATTGTTCCTAAATTATCCCCAAATTGAATACACCTTAATTTTCAATCGTCCCCAAATACCTTTGTCTCTAAAATTTCTAAACGCTATTAAGACTGAGAACTGAAATTTAGGGAAAAAAAATTAATTATTTTTAAAAATTATTTAAAAAACAAATTATGGACAAAAAAGTCACCTATAAATAGGGACAGATCGAACGATTGTCCATAATAATCATGAACGATTTGGTTTGCAGTGAGTAAAAACATACGCTTCAAAGAAAGATAAAATATCTACATAATGCTGTTCAGTTATTGTCTTTAACAAGTCTCCTTAGTATTCCCTCCTCCTGAGGGAATTTGAAATAACCAATGAAATACGTGTATGTACCTGAACATGATCCCATACGTCATATGTAAGAACGCCAGCAGAAGACTTAACGATCATGCCAATAAGAAGAGCGGCAATAACACCAGGGGACACGAATGTCCATAAGATTTTCCAGATCCTGTGTGGACGATTTCCAGTCATGAATTCAATGTCGTTGCAGAATCTATGATACAATGGTAGTTGCAATTATATTTCATATTTTTCATATTTCAATATTTATCTAAGGGAGGGTAGCCCTTCAACACAGGTGTTGGTTTTCAAGGGGCCATCCCATAAAATACAAATTATGTTTAGCATGTTTTTCCCCCTGTACTACCTTAAACGATGTGAAAAGACAAAGGCTTGTTGCGAAGAACGGCAAGCAGACCATTAATCTTGGAAACAGAATGAAGTCAAAGGAGTCCCTTTTGGCCATGTATGAAGAATAGTTTAATTAGGAAGAGTTTCGCCAAAACTTTTTGGAAAATGACTGATCCGACTATGCTATCGACTGGTCTTACCATGTATGAAGAAAATTTATCATACATAACAAGAGCAACAGTTAATTTTTTTCGAAGAAGCTAGTAATTTTCGAAACGGTCAAAATCTTTTTCGGCTCAAATGTCTGCTATTTCTTGAAATCACCCCCAAAGTCTCTCTCGAGATAACAACAGATTTTCAGATCTTGACATTGGAGTTTGAACCCGCCCCCTGCCCCCCCCCCAGACAGACAAACATCTCACCTTGGCACACCATAAATCCAAACGATCGTAAGAAGTTCACAAAGGGCAATCACAAGCAGTGGTACGTCAATACTGTATGAGTTGAAGAGCTGAAGGATGTATTCGCCAGAATCCATCATAAATATGAGACCAAAGAGAAAACTTGGGATTGCGATCGAAACTGAAATGAAAAAGGAATAGAATTTGTACTAAAAATCCATAATCAAGTACTATCACTAATAGATTACTGATTACTGATTACTGATTACTGATGAAGGGTTATGCCCGAAACGATGTAATATTCAAGGCTTAAACTTAATACATCTCGTAGTTTCGCTCTTTGACTGAACTGATAACGCTACAACTACCGCACTGCAGCGACAACAACAACAACAATTCAATGGATGAGATGAGCGTAAGTTGAGGGCCTTATAAAGTGAGGCTATTCAAGGCTATCTATTTTATCTATTATCAATATCTTCGTATAAATCAATAATGGAGTTGATCTTTTGCTTGAAGAAATCGCATCATTGAAGGTAAAATTAGCCAACATAAGTTAATTCTGGAGAGCAAACTTAGTGCAAAACAATTATCGTACCCTACATCACTCCTCCCAAAAGAATCCTCGTTGGCACTCCTTCGCAGCGGAAAAGTATAGTCTGCACGCAGGCTAATAATTTGTTGCGCTGAAGATGTGAAATCTTTTCTTCAAAACCGATAATCGGTTTGTCTTGTAGGAGAACTGATTCCTTTGCTTCACGAAATTCACCCTTGCTGGTCGCTAACTGTAGTGTTCACATACCCATGCTATGACAATAAAACAGTATGTATCACAGTAGGCAACATTAGCACGTGTTTGGTTATGTTGTAAGTTTAGGTTAGGATAGTATTCCCCACTTGATTCGGTACACCCAAGCGAACACCACACACCAATAAAAAAGATGTTTCATTTCATCTTAGGTCTACTTACTAATAATGACTTCACTTCTTGTGTCTTTGAAGTACGGCATATCTTTAATGGAGCTGACAATACTCTCCAAATTGCCAAACATGCTGCTGAGACCAAGAGTCACCAACATCATGAAGAAAACGATTGAGAAGAAAGTTGAGCCAGGAAGTTGATTGATGACTTCTGTCATTGTAATGAAAGCGAGGCCAGTTCCACCTGAACCCTGCAACAAAATGAGATCATTGGTAAATGCTGATGTTCCATGGCCCTCATTGGTTTTCTAAAGTAAGCTCAAACAAAACGTGGCAGTGCTTAAAATAAGTGTGGATCTGACTCATTTTGTGGAGTCGTAAAGCAAAACTCTCTTGTCATTTTCTAACTGCCACGCCCATCGAGTGGGTAATTAGCATAGGACCACGCCAAATATTTCTCCAAACTGTCGACCATTCTGAAGAATTCAAGATTTTGCAAAAGTTTAACAGTAGAATTATAGCAAAGTAGCTAAAGTTTCTTTCAAGCCATTCAATCGCACTGTAATAGCCATTTACACTGGCTCCTTCAAAGATCTGACGCCTATTCCTTTCGGTATCATTACTTACCTCTTTCAAGAAACGTTGCTTGTCACACAGCTCATAAATATTGTCTCTCGTTCCATTCGTGTAGATCTCAGTCCACATTTTAGTGTACTCTGTGCCGTTGATAAGGAGACCAGGGAACCTCGTTTGCATAGCTTTATCCACGAGCACGTTGGTATATTTTATACAGGCTTTGAATTGATAGTTCGCCCTGGTAACATAAAAAAGAACGAAGGGTTAAAAATGAAATTGTGCTTAAAACAACAAGAACACAGAAGGACTATTTTTTGGCAAAGGAAACGATCAATAGTCAATAAATCTTACTAATGCTGACTTAGACTATGTTCACACGATGCCGGCACATTTTGAAAACGGCAAAAAATGTGACGGTACCAAAATTTTAGCTAGTATCACACGATACCGGCACAATTTGAAAACGATACAAAATTCGACGGTATCAATCACTTTGCAATCTCTGCGACACAAAAGACCACAACAAATTCATACAGGCCTAAAGAATCAATCAGTCTCGTTTTGAAAGCGTTGAAAAATGTTCCGTTTTTATAGATAGATTTCGAGTGTGCACACGATGCCGTTTTCAAATTGTGCCATTTTCAAATTCTGCTGGCAAAAAAATGCGCCTATCCGTAACAATTTTATGCAGGTTTCAAAATATGCCAGCATCGTGTGAACGTAGTCTTAAGCAGTCATATTCATAAACGGTATACAATGGTAAATATTCTTCACAAAAATCCATTACGTTTCAAACACTTCCTATGCATCCTTCTTCTTCCCTTACCTCTCTTTTAGTTGAAGCCTCCAAAACATTACTAAATTTCTTAAAAGATGTTTCTTTGCTCGAGGGTCACATCTTAATGATATACACTTTTGACCTTCAAAGAATTGTCACATGTTAATATCAGAATTTTTCAAAATAGGCCTACCTAAACGTCTCGATCAAATTTGCTAACATGTAAGCTCCACAGCGATGAAAATTAAACTCAATCGTGCTATCTTATTGCCTAGGCAACCTGTTGAGTAGATACAGAGCCTGGCTTATTATTCTTTACATTTTGGAATTTTTTTCAGCCGTTTTTCAATTAGTTTTCAATATTGTCAGGCTTTTGACCAAGAAATTTAGGCCTGTTTTTGAAGGACTCTCAAATGAAACAATTTTATAAAGTCACTTAGGAACAATACGATCGATTTAAACCACGTAAATTTTTTCATCTAAATTGACATGTTACCTACACAATAATAATCAGTTTTAAGGAATCTGGTGAATAGGTAGCAAACTACAGACTTGCAAACGTTTTACCTTTTTTAAACATTAAACAGTTATAGAAAAAGGTTTCGTACCTGTAACCAACCATACAGAACATAGCGATTCCAGCAAAGACGGACGTTCCACTGTTGATAAAACAAATCAAAAGGGCATCTTTCAACGTGTCTGAATGCGTTGGGTTATAACTTGCATAAGCAATTAACCCCCCATTCGCCAAACTGAGTGAAAACAGGATTTGTGCGGCAGCTTGAAGCCATACTTGAGGATCTTTCAGCATTTGCCACTGTAGAAAAAATTCGTTGCTATTGATTCTTAGTCAATAATGGGTTACGATGTGTGAGCAATTACAGTTTAAACCTACCAGGTGAGTCAAAAAAGTTTCAATGTTTGAAAAAACACCAAAATTCGAAAATTCTATTAAAGACCCATTGCTAACCATGATCCTTTGCAGGCCCAAAGTCGACTTTCATATGATATCAAAATCGTTTCTGGCCTAAGTTCTATTTGCTTTGCTTTTCATTCGGCACACAAAGGATCATGGTTGGCAATTGTCGAATTATTCTTTTTTGTTTCCTTTCGTTTCTCCTTCGCAGCGTCCTCTTCATGACTTACCTCCCCCCGCAGAGGTTATTATGTTTTATTGAGCACTGAAAGACCACGGAATAGACTTGGCGCAAGTCTACCAAGGGCACGTCAATTGACCCAGATCTTCTTGAAATATTTGGGCATGGTTGAACCACTCGTCGTTTTTAGATAACATGAAAAAGTGCTTTGTGATGTAAAGCAATTACGTAACCACTACTTAAGCCATTAAATGATAACCAGATAGACTATCTGCCTGAAAAGTGACTCACTCGAACCTTATCTTTTACTTACAACCTCAAGGCTTATCAAACCTCTCTAATGAAGCATATCTCAAGATCCTTCTATATGGTGATGAAGGTTGTCATTCATGTTAAATACTAAGATCCTTGAGGCTACATTGAAATATATATACACAACAGAACACTTTGAATGAACCAATGCCGTGATGCCGCCCTTTTTTCAACGTACATGTACAGTGAGCTCTGTATATAACGCACCCTCTGTTTAATTAACTCGTAGATAATTCTGAGATAATTATTGTGTTGATATAACATATTGAATAGGGCCCCCCGAAAAGCCCCTTGTGTTAGGAAATACATAACAAATTCTAACAATAAGAATTTTGGAAGAAGCCTTAGCCATAAGGAAGGATTTCCTCAAATCTAGAGATTTTCGAGAGTCATTAATCATAACATCTTAAAGAGAATCGAAGCATACATCAACCTTTGATAAAAATAGCCGTGCCAAGACAATACACCTTGACTCGCACAAAACCATATTTGGGTAACTGATATACGTCAACAGGAAATACTGACATCTGATAGGCTATAATTTGACCGCGAGTGGCTTGAGCCACTTTTATATGCTTAGATTCCCTTTAAGCTAAATCTACCACTTTTTTTACTCACACGGCAGACTTATTACTATAGTCTCAGCCCTCGATCTTCACAAAACCAGCTAAATCCATTGCGGTCTTTTATTTAATTAAATTGTTCAATGATTCCTGTGACGCATGTAACTGGTCTGAAGACTAGCAAATTACTTGGAAATATAAGCAAACTTACGTCAGGTGTGAACAAATGTCTCAAGCCATCTTCGTATCCCTCCAACATGAAACCGCGAATGATAAAGACCAGAAGAACAAAGTATGGGAACAGTGCAGTGAAGTAGACAACCTATAAAATAAACATCACACTTGCGTCCAAATCTGTTTGTTGCAGATGAATCTTAAATCGGGGTTTCCGCTGGTTTTCCAGATCTTAAAGTCAATCAACGGATCTAAAAGTAGCTTAGCTAGGGGGACTGGGTCAATCTAAATATAACCTATTGTATTTGATGTTATCGATCGATGAAAACAATAGGAACATAAGTGGCACGTGTCATTCTTTTGTGCTATGTTTAGACTAGATCGCTATATCTCCGTTCATTTACCTTAACCTTACACTTCGGCTTTAATAGGGTATAACTCAGCGACTGTTAAATAGAAATTGGCAAACAAGGTACTCTCCTCCGCGAGGTTTCTTTATTTATTCCGCATGTTCCGCAGTTCCATGGTCCGTGGTCCGTTAAGGTATCAAGGTTGACGCCTTTGTTAGTAACATAATGTAAACTCAGAAATATCAAAATCAAAGCTCCTCCACCGTAGCTTTGCAAACGTCGGAACTTTATTTCACAGCAATGACAACAATACATGTTATCGCCTTGACCATTTTTAAGTTGTCTGTTTTGGCCTCACGTGCAATTCCTCCAAAAAGATAGCAGGCTTCTTTCCCATAGTTGTAAAGCAAAAAAATGAAGAATCTGATCGTGGATCTCAGCCGTTTTCGGAAAATAAATCTTTAGAAAATCGCATATGATTCTGAAACGATCTAAAAACGTAGTAACTTCTCGAAGGTATTTCAAGATTCTTGGAAATTCGACAAAGAATTACACATTTGAACTGAAGACACGACCAGGAAGGTACAGCCAACAAAATGTACCACCTTTTCTTACTCCCCTGCTATACCTTTCGTCCTACGTAAGAGAGACGATAAAACAGGAGCCTTAGATTACGCAACAAAAACAATGACATACCTTTCCGGTGCTCTTGATACCTTTGATCATGCAAACAGTGACAAGGACCCAAGCACCAAGTAAGCACAAAGACAGCTTCCAGCTCATACCATCACGCGTGTCAATGTCTTTGGCGATCCCCAAGGACTTGTAGTACCAATAATACGTAGTTGCTCCTGCTTTGTCGCAAAGCTCAAGTGGTTTACTTATTGTTTTGTTCAGTGTACTATCGAACAATTTTTCCCTGCAACAAAATAGTTGAGCAGTCATTACCAAAAATCATAGAGCTGTACAGAGCTTAAAACCCTGCTAACAGTATGCAAACATTTGTGGAATAAACTACCGGGTGTCCCAAAAAAAAATTATACAGATTTGGTCAACCCTAACGATCAGAATTTAGCATGAATCAATCCGAAATCATTTTTAAAACATTACTCGGTAGTTAACTTGAACATAGATACCTTTTTTGTTGACATTGGTGCTTTGAGAGTGGAGATATAAATCTTCAAAGGACAAATGCGCCTCCACCTCCCAACCAGAGCTTTTGCGTTTTGGCCTAAGCAAGTTCTTAAAGCACAGCGAATAAGTCAACAATAGAGGAGAAAAATTAAAAACTGCACAAAAAATGCGTTTCACAAAATATAATTTACGTGACGCTTATCATCAAGGCAGCTCGAAGTAAACTTTATTCATTTTAAGTGAAACAAATTGTGGATATTGCTTAGGCCAAAACGCCAAAGCTCTAGTTGGGAGGTGGTGGCAAATTTGTCCTTTGAAGATTTATATCTCTACTCTCAAAGCACCAATGTCAACAAACAAGGTATCTATGTTCAAGTTAACTATCGAGTAATGTTTTAAAAACGATTTCGGATTGATTCATGCTAAATTCTGATCGTTAGGGTTGACCAAATCTGTATACTTTTTTTTTGGGACACCCGGTACTTTAGGACGATGGTAAATGGAAAAGAGTGTAAAAATACTTACGTTGGGCATGTCGACCAAGGCAGTGGATACTGAAATGATGAGAATAAATAATACAGACACCACGCAATAACCACGTTATATGTGCAGGCCATGAAAAACACAGTAAACACTGATGTTAAGCCAAGACCACTCGAATATTTGGAGACTTTCGACCAAAGTGGAACTGGTCCAAGATGATGTCGTTGACCTATGCTTAGTTCTAAATAAAAGAGTGGCAATCCTTCCAAGAACAGCATAATGATGTATGGGATGAGGAAGGCACCTGCAATAAAATGAGAATCGTTAATAACATGCTACACTGTGGAGTTGTATAATGTATACCATGAATCAAAACCCTAAAAGGATATAATTGAGAAAGATAAAGCAGGAATATTACTTCAATTTGTTTTGATAAAATCATTTCGTCAAATCACGGGTTTTAAGAAACGCGAGCTGTGATGCATTATTCTGTGGTGCATGAACCTTTTATGACAAGACGCTGTCCTTATTTGGGCAATGGAATGAAAAAGAATTCCTGTGTATTTTCCTTTTAAGAGAATTTTGGAGAACACTTCCCCTTCAGCGTAGATTGTTGCTAGTAGTCCCTTGTTTCTATGGTTACCGAATTGAGCCTAACTTCAAGCTTGTATATTACCCCAAAGTTCCCACTTTAATTTTACATGTTACGTTAAGACGACATCAGATCACTTCTGAAGAAAATTTGATCATGGACTTTTTCCAGAAACGTGAGTTACTGTTTCCTACAGCAGTTAATTATTCCCTGTGTCTCTGTACCCATGAAGGTTGTTGTTGTTAGGGAGCAGGGATACAAGGGATACCAAGATACACAGTGAAACACGGAGGTAAGTGTGGACGATGTTGCTTATTCTGCTGTAGATAAAAGAGCAAAAACTTATCAACGATTGTTGCTATGAGCGAGAGAGTCTGAAGGGATTGATAGTTAGATTCCAAAATACGTTGGTTTACCATTATGAAAATAAACCATTGATTAGATAGCCGTCATCGTCTGTTCATTCAGGCCACAAAAACCGAAAAGCTGATGAAAGATTGCTGTCTAATATTAGTAAAAGATAACAAAGTAATAATCAAACAGTAATCAAATGTTCCCAAGAAAATCTGGGTAAGAAAGAATCTTCCCAGCAACACAAGCAAAAGGACAGGGAACTATGAGAGGCACTATACCACTTTAACTGGCAACCACCATCATGGATATTTCTCAATATTTTAATATATAGCATTTAAAAAAATCATTTTACAACAGTTAAAGTGGTGTTAACTCCACGATCACCCTCTTTGGGTATAACCAAGTACACTGGTACTTAGCCCGAACTAACATTATTTGTAACAGGGGATAAATTTCAAAAACAGATTATTATTGCACCCAAGTCTATCAAACGTGCGTTCTAACGCCATGTGGTGTTCATCTCCATAGAAATACTTTCAGAAATAAAATACCCTTCTTCTTTTGCCCTAGGTTAGCCGGGCTACCTTGTAGAAGCTCTTCTAAGTGCTGCTAGAAGAAATTGGTGCCTAAAGGATTTCAGATATTCCTCGGGAAAAAACGAATTTTGGTCGAAAGTGTACGGATGCCTCTCAACAACAACAGCGACAACAACAGCAACAACAACAACAACTTTGGTGTCCTCGCACCCATGAAGTAAACAAACTAAGAACCGAAAAAAAACAAAGTCAAGATCAATGGTACCAGTTGAACATAATACCTGTTAGGGTCGGCAATTTTCCGTGAATGAACATTCTAATCAACAGCTAATCATTGAACACAATGCACCACTAGTCAAAGCATAACAACAACTGATATCCCATGAAAGAGATACTCTTATTTTACACGTGATGAATTCATTCAGAACATAATCTGCAATGAAACTAGCGCTAAAATGAGTCAAAATGTCAAAGCAGCCTTGAAGATCCGGGCCACGGAGAGAAATTTTGGGCCCTACTCAAAGATTAGTTCAGAGCTCCCCCCCCCCCCAAATGTTCACATAAATGTTTCGCTCAGAAAGGGGGTATCTTAGCCTAGTTTGATGAAGACACTATCATTGCAACGAAGATTATTAAAAAACGAACAAGAATAAATGAAATTTTCTGTGACGCTAAGACTTTTCAGAATCTCGATAGGAGATGCAATTGTCTGTATGTAGATCAGACTTGATTCATCTTTCAGGTATCTGCCAAAGTGCTAGTATGAAAATGCAAAAATTCAAGCGGCTAAATGCACCGTGCCGTTCATTCCCAGCTAAGTAATTAGCAGAGAGCAGTTGCCTAAATTTGAAAAATAGATCAATTCAGATTCGAGTACTATAAGCTTGCACAGCTGATCACATGGTTAGCCTTAAAGCAGTTTCCTTATCCGATTTTCTGCAACATTGACGTCATTTCTGCAGCTTTAGAGTCCAGCTTCCCACTTGAGGCTACGACCTCAGGTCACGTTAGAATTACGACCTTCATCCTGGTTATCCACAATTTCAATTCAACTCAATCACAAACATGTAAAAACTGCTCAAACAAGGACTCGGAATCAAGTGTATACATGTACATTGGAGCTGGAATAAATTTCCAAGATGCGAAAATTTTATTGCGCTCCAATCAGAGCGCAGTATTTCATGACTAAACGTGCTTTGATTATCTGATTCACGAATCAGTCAAATGAGGCCAAAAAAGACTTGAACAACACCCATACCCGAAGTTTCCAGCAGATCTACCTCAGCTACGCCGGCCGTACAAAGAAAGTGCATCGCCTAGCAGCACTTTCTGGCTCCGCATTCATCTTCCTACTCGTCGTTTTTTTTCCAATTTTCCATCTCTGGAAACTCGACTTTTGAGCTGTTTCGTCATCGGGTTTATTTGCACTTAGGCCATCCGCAATCAGAATGAGACATGCAAATTTAGGTCAGATTTCGTGTATGGATGATTTTGGGTCGTAATTTGAATGCGCAGCACGTCTACCAATAGTGATAACTACGATGCTTGCAGTAAGTCGAAGGTCACGTAAGACAGTTGTGAAAAACCAGGAAGATAACAACAATGGCGTTAAAAAGAACAGGCGGGGAATAGAAACTAAACGAAAGGAAGCCAACAGGCAAGTCTGCACTTTAGCGGACCAGCTTTCAATATCGGCAAGTAATGTGTTATGGGGTAAGGGTTAGGGTTAGGTTTTGGTAAAATGGGTTAGTTAGGGTAAGTTAGGTTTAGTTAGGGTAAGTTAGGTTTAGTTAGGGTTAGCAGGGTACTTGGTCAAATATGTTCCCGAGAGATATGACATAAAGCTGGTCCGCTAAAGTGCAGTGGTCCCTGCAACGAATATATTTTGAAGTCGCCTGTACAGAAACAAGCAACTTTGTGGAAGAATGAATAAATCAAATCATCTTGACTCGTTTGAATAACAGCCTCTAGTTTATTCAATTAAAATTTGGTTGAAGGTGGAGCTATCACGACTGAATGTGGCGAATAACTAAGGAAAATATAGTAGCAAAGATTTAGGCGTACCTAATATTGGTTGCATGGTATCGAAATAGGGGACGAAACGTCATAAGTCTAGGTGAAGCTATCACGACTGAATGTGGCGAATAACTAACGAAAATATAGTAGCAAGGATTTAGGCGTACCTAATGTTGGTTGCATGACTATGGTTGCATAGTAGCAATCATGAACTATTGTTGCCTTTACGGGTTACCGCTTAAAAGCATTTATGGTAAAAATTTAAATTCTACTATATCCGCAATTAACATGTTGCAACTTTATATTCTTAGCAAGATGTTATGATGCAGACTACTTAATTATCAATTGAAAGTAACTTTATTGGAATATGACTTTGCAATATCGTAATTAAGGAAATTTGCGACACAAAGATTTCTTTATTAATGTTAGTAACTGTGATTAAAGTAAACATTTAGATTTGTTTGGTTTCTTTGCTTGAGTGAATTGATTGTAATTAGTGGGGTATCATAGCCAGGTGTGCTCGACAGGCGCCAGCCGGATACTAAGCTCGTAGTTACGAGCCTCTGATAGGGGGGTCGTTGCTTCCTTGCTGCCCCTTAAAAAGGAGCATACTCCCTTCAAAATTGGGCAGGATGTCCCAGCTTGTTCATCTTCCCCAAAGATTTGCTTGCTCCATAATTCCCATAATTTTTATAGTCGTCCTCCATTGCTCTTAGCAATTTTTAGGCCCTGCTCGTTGCTCCCAAAAGCCCCTATCAGAGCCTCGGTTATAGCCTAGAATGTGGTACCATTCGAAGACANTGAGTGAATTGATTGTAATTAGTCGGGTATCATAGCCAGGTGTGCTCGACAGGCGCCAGCTGGATACTAAGCTCGTAGTTACGAGCCTCTGATAGGGGGGTCATTGCTTCCTTGCTGCCCCTTAAAAAGTAGCATGCCTGGATGTCCCAGCTTGTTTATTTTCCCCAAAGATTTGCTTGCTCCATAATTCCCATAATTTTTATAGTCGTCCTCCATTGCTCTTAGCAATTTTTAGGCCCTGCTCGTTGCTCCCAAAAGCCCCTATCAGAGCCTCAGTTATAGTCTAGAATGTGGTACCATTCGAAGACAGGCGAGAGAGAATTTCGTTTCAAGTGCACATTTCTTTAATAATCATGCTATTCGTTTCTGTTCTGTCATATTACGCTGTGGAAGATATATGAAGTAACGTTTAGCGGCAAAAGGCCGAGGGGCCAGCTTCCGAGGGACCAGGGGCACCAGCTTCCGAAGCCTGTAAAAACCATTAATCGGGACAAAAATGAAAAGGCGAAAATTGGGTTTTTTAGCTTTACGTCTTCAACTTCCAAGGCCCCCCGAGTGAGCTAAGCTGAGTAAGATCCTGCTGTTTGAGCACTTTCAAAACAACATTATCAATTTGAAAAGCTGCAAACTGTTTGAGAGCCTTCTTGCTGCAAAGAAAGCAATACTGTTCGCTTCTCTCCTCGGAGAAAAGCTTAAAGTCTTTGGGGTGAGTTGCAAGCAGGGGTGGTCTGCTCAACTTCGGTAAAGGGCCTTGTGGGCGCCTCGCGCAGACGATGTTCTGCAGTTCAATGGGTATGGCTATTAATTCTTAAAAGCAAAAACAGTCCAAGAAACCAGTCAAAAATTCAAAACAAAAAACACTATCAGTCTGTAAACTATACAGATGGTCAGTTCCCGCGAACAAGCAATGCAAAATATTCCAATTTTGTGTATGGCCTATCATCCTCCTGAAACTCCGTTTTTTCCGCACAACTGTTTTATTGACGTAAAGTTCACATCCTAATTATAAACGCCTCCATGTTGCGTAGTTGCACGGAGAAAGCTTTGCTTGACTTTGTTTTGACAGCCATCTTGAATAAATAAATAACAACAGCGACACGTGGCCGGAGGCTATGACTCATATGACTCAAACCAAAACACTCAGAAGTTAAAATGGCGGAATCGAAATGGCGCATCAAACATGCCAGACATGTAAACATTAGTTAAAGACGTAAGAGCGTCACTGGATGTGTTGACATGCTGCAGTTTGTGGCCTTTAGCATGTAAAGATTGCGCCATGGCTGGGCAGCCAGGTACTGCGATTGCAAAGCACCACAAATAACTATTCTAACAATTAGGCCAAAGAGCGTAAGAAAGTGCTGAAGTACTCCGACTAAGTAAGGGTCATAGAATAAGAACAATCGGCAAGGCAGAAACTTCTGGCATTATCGAAGAATTAATAAATAAATAATGCCATGCAATCTAATACTATTTCTGCATTAGAAGCAGCATTAATCTGTCAATAAAAACTCTCTTAATGTCCAGCAAGGCTCTTTGGTTTTCAGTTTCATGAATAATGCTGCAAACATTAACAAACAACGTCACTTAATCAACGTTGTCACAATGCCCTACACAAACTGCGGGACTTCGGTTTATCCCTCGTGGTTTCAATAGTTTTCATTTGATGTCAAAAGCAGTTCAGATGGGTTTGTTGTTGCTGGTTTTGCGGGTACTTGGAATAAAATGCGATGCTCTATGCGTATACAAGTTCGAACTTAGGCCATTTATTGATGCTAGACACAATCCAAAATATTGTCCATATAACGACTCAGCATTATTTACACAAATAAGGACGCTGATATGAATCGATGACGAAGAAGGACACTTAAGAGGCGTCTTGCAATAAGGGAGTAAGGGGACCACATTTGTAGGAATAGACCATCATGAAGGCCTGCGTCAAAAGCCAAATGGTTTTCGCCGGCTAGGTAAATTTCGTGACAGAGCGAAGTGGGCCTAAACTGCAAAATTATTCCGATTTTTAAGGATTGTTTTTCTTTTAATCTGGAAGTTATCCGATAAGATACAAGGTTTACATACACTTGTAGGTGTTGGACAAGCCAAACCCCTTGACTGAGTTGATCTTCCTTATTCCTTGTCTTTGTTTTATTTTCGAGTGCAAGAACATGTCGTCTATAAAACTTCAGCTCAGCGTTTAGCATGCTTCGGCAAGTTGTAAAGTTGAATTTGCAAGAAGGCTGTCTGAAACTAGGAAAAAGCTCGAAAAGCATCAGAGGCTCCACGGTGTTGACACTGTACATTAGGAAAGTGACTGAGTAAGAGTCTAGGACTCTGCTTTAAAAGGAATTTTTAAAATAGGATAGGGTAGTAACATTCAAGGGAAGATGATACCCGTTGAACGTTGAATATTACTGGATTCAGTTTTATAGCTACGACGAAGAAATCAAATCGGCATTTGAATGTACAATTATGAATTATCCAGTCATTTTAAAAAACCATAAATAATTTAAAAATGAAAAGGGTAACTTAGATGTTGACATTAATTTCATTAAAATCGGCTGAATAGTTCTTTAGTTACGGGCGATTTTGCTTGGAAGCTGTTCCCGAAAAAAGCTTGAAACCCATTGAATAGCCGGTTTCAAGAACAATGATCACTTGGGGATCTCGTTGGATAAGATGCTTCCAATTAAATGTTTAAAAAAACTGCTTATAAATCGCAGAATTCCAAAAATCTCCAGTCGCGTCCTGATCGCACATAATAGGATCCTGTAGAACATGAGACTAACATGACTGGATTAGAAAGAAGAAAAATGTCCCCTAATGAAAGCGAAAAAATATTTCATTTGAGATTGCGACGGATTGTGCGCAGGATTATGGATAAGCTGATGATTATAAAGCACATGCTATCCTTGAAACAGAACTAAGAAGAATCTTAAGAAGACATGAGCAGCTTAGAATAGGAATTTAAAGAGACTGATTGTGAACGGGGGTTTTAGGGAAATGGAAATAGGATTATGAGAGATCAATTGACAAGCCTTTGGATGTTATGAGCAGGGTTGCGAAGAGTAAACGGGCCTAAAACGTATGTTTTGATGCTATGCTCATGCTCACACAAACCGGTTTTGTTGTTGTGGAAGAAACTATGAAGCCCGAGGTCCTTAAAGTACAGACCGAGCTTGCGAGAGCATTTTGGGGGTACAAGAGATATTTTAGGGGGTATTTTTGGGGGCATTTGGCAGAATTTACGATTGTACGTTAGAACATGGTTATAAACAGTGAAAATTCATCAATATAAGGTGATTACAGTTTACAGCAGCCCAAGGAGCTCGTATTAGCAAAAACGTCAGTCCATGAATGACTTGGAATATGGTGCAGAATGATACAGGGGGAATTTGTCGAGGTCTTACAAACGACCCTAGAAACTAAGAAACGTTTCCATTTAAATTTCCTGCAGAATTTCAAGTTTGCCGTGCCGTAGTAAGGCGCAACGAGAAGATGGTGATATCGTTAACTTATGAAAACGAAAAACTACAGAGGGGTTTTAGAGAAGATCTTTTGTCTAGATTTTCCCAATGTGTTTTCAGATTCGTGCCTGACAGGTCCGGCAAGTAAGGGCAAAAAAAACCATATGGGCAAACAAAGGCAGGCATAAATTGCACAATTCTTGCTGCCTGTAGAAACATAACTTTGTCTTGTCGAAATAATTGGACCTACAGATATCGTTTTTTTTTTAATTAAAATTATTTATAACCAGTTCTGTTATCATCATGACAAAGCAATGACGTACAAAATAAACTCAAAGCATGATTCTGAAATATTTCTTTGCCAACAATGAAAATTTGTTGCTACCGTGTTTCGTTATCGTAATGATGACAAAGCAGTGAAGAGAAAAGCGAAATGAAAACACAATATTAACATTCTTACCCCCTCCATTTTTCTGTGCCAACCATGGAAATCTCCACACATTTCCCAAACCAACAGCGTATCCTACGCATGCGAGCAAAAACTCTGTTTTATTCGACCAGGCATCTCTTTTCTTTTCTGGTTTCTCCTCGTCTTGTTGTAGACTAAGCAAACAACGCTCTGTTGTTCTCGATAGATTATCAATGTCTCCCATTAACTTCATTTCGGCATCTCCTTCTTCTGGGTCGTCATCTTCGAGCCCAATGTCCGGGTCTTCGGATGGAATCATTTTAGCGACTGTCATCTTTCAAGTTAAACAACGTTCTTTTTTAAATGATTAATGCAATTCAGCAGATATTCTTCGGTTGTAACTCAAATTCAGCAAGAATAAATGGCCTAAAAGTAACAAGTAAAGAGTTCACTTCACATCGTAATAATAATAATAATAATACCGCACATCAAAACTGTTGCTAACAGTAGGTCTTCCTGAAATTTCGTCAAAACTCACCAACAATTCTTCCTGTTCGGGGAAAACTCAATAATAAACAGTTCAATGACAGTTTCGTTGATTTCTTTATCTCGAATCCGCTCGACCTCAGCTGTTGGCCTAAGAACTCCGCTTTACAAAATACTACCTGCTCGAGTGGAGTGTTACACGTTGACGTAGCATGGTTGCCATGATGGTTGCATTGCTGGTTGCACAGTTCTTTATGTCCTTTACAACCGAATAAAAGCTAGGGATTTCATACATCAAAT
>REGM01000309.1:209008-252134 GCA_004194415.1 Aurelia aurita
TCGTTTTTTTTATGCTTGCCCCCCCCCCCCCCATCTCCCCAACACACCAAGTGTCTTAGCTGTTTGTATTTCAGTGTTGTTTCAAACGCTTTGAGCTTTTCAGCCCGGCGCTAGCGAATAGTCGTGGAAACTAGTTTCCAGGCCATCACGTTCAAATAGGGTGCGTACGAAATCCACTGATTGACGAAATCCAACCCTCTCATTCCTGATGACGTCAGACAACAACCACAACAACTGAGATCACTGTGGAAAAATATAAGTTTTGGCGGCAACTCTGAAATAGCAAACCCATAGGGATATCACCGGTTCTTCCAATGAAAATGACCAGCCTAATGGACTGAAAAGGTAAGCAATAACCTTCTTTACTTCATAATATTGTCTGTAATGATATATATAATATAATAATTACATCGACTTAGGCCACTGGCCTGTACGACTAATTAATATTTAATTTTTCATGGTATTTTGCTTCTTTTAGCCTGAAACTTTGCTCAATCTATTTCTAGCATATTATAGGCTTTGCTTGCTGTTTTGTGATTTTTAGGACATTATTGCACCCAACAAGTAGTCAGTATAAATACTTTCAGGGAGCAAAAACAAACTATTTATTCTCCTTGCTTTGCTAAGATAGGGATAAAGAAATTTATAACTTATATGCCTATGCGAACCATGACATCCTTGAATATTTTCAGTAAGGGCACCTATCATCATGTACATACATACAGCCTTTGCTACAAGCCTGTGCTTTTGCAAGAGTGTTTCTACATCAATTTTTGATAAAAGCAAAATGAGATCTCATTTAATGGAGTGCCTGTTGGCAAAAAAGATGTCACCATTTCCCATCACTGGGACAAGGAAACCAAGACTTGGAAAGCTTTCATCTTTTCGAGTTCATTGCAGTTGCCGAATGCCATTGAATCCAGATGATGTCTTTAATGTCAGACAATGCTCTCTGTGCTCTGTATCATACCACAAGCATTGCATAGATTTAAAAAGAGTGGTCATAAAGAATATCCCCGGTGAAGAAAAATGGATCTGCAAAAGCTGCAGTGATGAGTGTAAGTTGACTGACAATTGGGACATCCTCAACATAAACAACATGCACTCTTCTGTTAGTATTAATGTATAATTAAACAATATTAGAATTAAGGGCTGTTATGAAAAGGGCCTGCTTGGGAAGTTGGTGGGTTGAATTACAAGTAGAAAGAGCAAAGAATTCTTGTTGGATCCAGGCACTTAATCCCAATAAAAAATGTCTTCACTGAAAACGATTCTAGACTGCCATGTGACATTTATGTAATAAATCCTTCTCAAACTGATTCAGACAATATACAACAATAGAGAAGGAGAGTTTAAAAATCATTTTGACCCAAACTTCACCAAGAAGGCCTTGATGCACCCTTTAAATCAATTTTAGTCCGTTTTTTATGCATATATCAATACATCCTAAAATCTTAAAATCTAATCTGCAAACTCTAGTTGCAATTGCAGTACACTAATTTTTTTATAAGAAACCACTTAAAAGAACTGTAGGCTACTTTCAAGATGGCGGAGGAGATGGACGTGGTCAGTGGCATGACTGTTGTAATCAACTTTTTGCCATTTAAAACGCGTCCAAATAACAACTGATGAGAAAGTCTAACTTGTTTGATTTATTTTTAATAAAAACTTCAGTTCATGTAAAAGAAATTGTATGTATTCTCGACTGGTCAATCAAATTATTTCGCAGGCAAAGGCCTAGGCCATTGCACGTGTTGAAAATTCACCATGGCTGACAAAGATTTCGTCACTTTGGGGATTGTGAAAGCTCTGCTGGAAGTGCAAGCAAATGCCTTTAAGGAGTATTTTCACAAGAGAGGCGTTTTCCAACGATCTGAAGGTCGTGGTTTCAAACAATTTCTTTTGATTCACGCCACTAGACGATTTCTTTTTGGCAACAAATCATTATTGATCCTAAGTTCAATCATTTGGACATGTTAGAGTCTTTGCCTTTTTTTTTTAGACTCACCCGACTTTATTTGGACTTTTCTGCAAGGTGGGGGTAATTAGGTTTGCATCTTTCTGGAGGGTGGTAAAGGGCATTTCGTGAAACGTGATCGGCTATATTTTTTTCTCGTGAAACGTGAAAGAGGGTGGTAAAGGTATTTCGTGAAACGTGATCGGCTATATTTTTTTTTGTCGTGAAACGTGAAAGGCCAGTATTTATTTACGTGAAACGTGAAAAGCAAAATTTTTTCCCCGTGATTCGTGATCCTGACCCCCCTTTACCACCCTCTTTCTGGGCGGAAGAAAGAATTTTTCATGTTGCCTATTTCTTGATTTTCAAAAGCGTTTGGTACTGTAAACCAAGAAATTTTAATTGAAAAATTAGCCTACTATGGGATGCTTTGAACTACTAAAAACTGGCTTATTTCATATTTATCAAACAGACAACTGAAGATTTGCATAGGAGAACAGTTATCTGCAGCTCGTCAAAATTTCAGAATAGCTAAAAGTGAACAATACGATTCTCTTCCATGGGAAAATTTGTAGCTCCTCGTAATACCACAAGCTACAAAAAAAGATCAATATTTCGCACTGGTGTCAAAATCTAATCTGACATACGAAATCAATAAAAAAGAAATTTCAATGAAAACTAAAAAAACACACATTTGCAAAGACTATGATTAAACTCCGACAATCCAAACTACCCTCATTTCATTGTCAATCAGGGACCGCGCAGCCATTGGGCTAGGGTGGGCTATATCCCTCCACTTTTTTCAAAGATGGGTTAAATTTTGTTGTACAAATATGGAATTTCTAATTCTTCGTGTTAAAATTAATCGACGACAACGAGAAAAAGAACTCATACACCGTTTATGGCCTCTTTGCCAATCTTCTCATTTGATACGTGGTGAAGCAAATGGGGGTGTTAATCATCGCTGTCTATGGGTATACGTATGACCACAGGGAAACCAGGAAATAATTGTTGCTAAAAATAAAATTTGTAAAAAAAATTGTCTTTCTTTGTCCCCTGTGCGCATTGTCATTTTTTGTGCTCCGCGAAAGACTGACTAAGCCTAAGGTACAAAAAAAACAGGGGACTAAGGTACAAAAATGACTAAGCGCACAGGGACAAAGAAAGACAAATTTTTTTTACAAATTTTATTTTTAGCAACAATTATTTCCTGGTTTCCCTGTGGTATGACAGCTGGTTGTGAGCATAAAATGAAAATTTTCGAGTTATTTTTGGGCTAAATCTCGGTCAACGGCTATTTATACACACGGATAATTTGTGGAAGAGATTACAAGGAACAAAACTATCCTCTATCTAGGGAAAGCGACTTGCACTCTTGACTAAAACAAATCTTGAAAATATTCGCAATACTGAAAGCTTCAATTCGTTTTACGATAGAGTTTTACTGAAAGCTAAGCAGCACAGTTCGATTGGAGACCCAAAAAGTTGCCCCACAAACGACATTGCCCTGCGAGATATGAGGAAGGAAGTACGACATTGCCTTTGCAGAATCTCCACGAGATTTATTTAGACACATCTATTTTGAAGCAGTCGACTCAATGGTTCATTCCATTGACCTCAAGTTTAGTCAGCCTGGCTTCAAAGCGTATGAGCAATTGGAGTCATTGCTTCAAGGTTTTGAAATCCGAAGATCATGCGGAGGAGTTAAGGTTTTTGGAGCAAAGTTTAGCCTGCGTGCAGACTACATTCTGAAGAGGATTACAAATCCTAATCCTGAAGAACTTCGTCTCATAGTGTTGGGCTAGTTTACCCCCTGCCTATGTAAATAGTCCGTCCTTATGTATTCTTAGTGACTCGTGTTTTGTTATTCATTTATTCGGTTACAGTTCTCCATAAATAAAGTCGCCAAATAAGAAGTCTCTCTTGTAGCAATCTTAAGGCAACAATAGGCGAAGTGGCGATTGTTTGCAAGCTCTTGCATGTTAACCTGGCAACGAGTATATCTGCTTAGAGGTCTTTCTCAATGGTTAGACGGCTCAAAACCTGGGTTCGCTCAAATAAGAAGCAAGCAAGATTCAATAACCTGGAGATATTGAACTTCCATAAAAAACGAGCGGACATGATGTCTCTCTTGGAAATTGCTAACAATTTCGTAAAAAATGAAAAACGGCATCGAAAATTTGGAAAGTTTACTAGACTAGTTTCTATAATGCCTAATAATGTGTCTCTTTTCGTAGTAATTGAATTTTCTCTGAACCCAACTGTATATAAATATGGACGTAAGGAGAGAAGTGTTTTCTTAAAAAGGGCATTTTCCGACGATCTAAAGGGCGTGGCCTCAATGTTTTTTCCGGGTCAAGCCCCCGGACCCCCATTTTATCTCACTTCGCTCGCTCTTCAGCCCCCCCCCCCGACTTAAGAACCGGTGCCCGGTCCCTGTTGTCAATTCAACCAGTCGGTTTATGTATCTGTTTTGTCAGTTAATCCTCTTATTAAGATTAAAATAGACATCCCTTTCCGTTATGCCAATTTGGGGGGGTGTGGGGGGCGCTCATTAGACAACACAATGAAAGGGAGTGACTAGAGTCCCAAGATTTTCGCAAAATCCGCCTATTCAGCCTCGATTCCGTGATAATAGCCTCTTTTACCTTATACATTTGTGTTAAGTTACATGGAGTACAAGGCTGTCAACCGAACATTTTCGCGCTTCTTGGAAGTAAAGAAAAATGGAGTGGTAAAAGCAACACTGTTCCTCGAATTAATGATAATATAAAGGCGAGAAAAGTAGACTGGAAATGGCAGATAGCAACTTTGAAGTCGACGTCAAGGTATGTTTGATTTTCGAGTTTTTTGAGAAAGAACTCAGCCCTGACTACTTTTATCTATTACTTAGGGGTCAGTCATATATCGTTGTTGTCCCCGCTTAGCGTCATTCCGACGTTAATGTTAATGGGTGGGGGGTTAACAACCATGACGCTAAAAATAAAAATTATTTACATCGATTTTCATATAGACGTATTTCTGTAATATTGTGAATGTTTTTTGATAATTTTTTATTCATCTCCCACCCTCTGAACCCATTTCGGGAATATATATATCCGCGAATTACGCGATTATCTACTTATTTAATTCGAAATGACGGGTTGCGATCATCTACAATAGTAAGCGATTAATTAATGAATAATATAACTACTCATATTATATAGCAAAACACATTGTTTGCGGATATAGAGGAGGCTCGCCCTAATTCGACCACTTTTCATTAAACGAAGATTTGCCGCTAACTAAAAAAAATTTTGGAGAGAATTTTACCTTGAACAGGCTCCTTAACTCAGGCTACAAACCTCACAGTGAGATCTGCATCATCCGTTTGCTTGTTGTCATGCTGGAACCCCACGAATATGGAGAGGTCTGGAACGCCTAACTTAGGCCATATCGCCCGGTTTTGACCGCTGCAGAAATAATACTTTTCATACATTAAAAACTTTTCAAACCCTTTGTTAATTCACCAAAATATTTGTTCTTTCCCCAGAAGTAACATAACAAATTCTAATTTCATTGAAAATGATTTCTAAATAATGCTAATTTCACTCCCGCTTTTAACCGTCTCATCCTTGACCTCAGTCACCTCCAACCACATAATGCATCAATAGCCTAGAGAACTCACAGAGTTTCACAGGTGGACAGAAAGGGGCGCCATGAAGTCAGTTGTAGTGCTCTTCGAAAATAAGCCCTGGGTCTGACATTTTGCGTGCGATTCTTGAACTTTCTTTTGGATATGCAACCACAAGAGTTGGAGGAAACAGTCCTGAAGCCTATTGCATTTTAACCGAAAGACATATCGAGAAATGACTCAAAATAGATATGGTGTGTGGAAACATCAAAAGAAAATTGAACTGTACTTACACCTTCGTTGCAGGTAGGTCAACTTCCAAACATTATTGTAACTCTTGTGAGCAACACAAAACAGTCAAAACGAANGATTACTTGCTTTATATATCGAAACACAAAGTTTGCGAATACCACATATTTCTGATATATACTACGATTATTTACTTTATATATCGAAACACAAAGTTTGCGGATACCACATATTTCTGATATATAATACGATTATTTACTTTGTATATCGAAACACAAAGTTTGTGGATATCACATATTTTTGAGCATTTATAATGAGAGTAAGTACTTTATGTATCGAAACGCAGAGTTTGCGGATATCACATATGTTTGATTCCTAATATATCGAAACACAAAGTTTGCGGATATCACATATTTTTGATTTCTAATATATCGAAACATAAAGTTTGCGGATACCACATATTTCTGATATATAATATGATCATCTACTTTATATATCGAAACACGTTGTTTGCGGATAGCACAACATCTCCTTATACGTCGAAATACAAAGTTTGCGGATAGCACAGCATTTCAAAATATAAATGCCTCTTTATGTATCGAAAGACAGATTTCGCGGATAGCCAGTGGCGTAACGGAGCAGCTTGGGGCCCTTAGTAAATTAGCCATCCAGGGGCCCCTAGGGCATGCAAAATTTTCCTAAAGTTCCCGACATTGAAAACGGTGCAAAAATTTGCAAGTCCAGTACAGCAAAACCTCCATAGTGGAGGTGGACTTGCCCAAGTCCCTCCCGTGTACCTAAGACCATAAAACCCAAGAAGCCTAAGAAACCAAAATCTATAGATAAATAATGACCTCTGCGAAGGAGGGAGAGAGAAAGTGGGAGAGACTTGTATAATTGTCTGCTGGAAACGAGGTCACAATAGTAAAGCCTACTGAGCAATAGTGGTCGAGCATTGTACTTTAAACGAAGAGATCATCATGATAAGAGTTTCCAAGAATTCGAAACGCAGAGTTTGCGGATAGCACAACATTTCGATATACATCGAAACGCAAAGTCTGCGGATACTACAACATTTAGATATACATCGAAACGCTGAGTTTGCCGATAGCACAACATTTCGATATACATCGAAACGCAGAGTTTGCGGATAAACAACATTTCGTTACANATAGATAAATAATGACCTCTGCGAAGGAGGGAGAGAGAAAGTGGGAGAGACTTGTATAATTGTCTGCTGGAAACGAGGTCACAATAGTAAAGCCTACTGAGCAATAGTGGTCGAGCATTGTACTTTAAACGAAGAGATCATCATGATAAGAGTTTCCAAGAATTCGAAACGCAGAGTTTGCGGATAGCACAACATTTCGATATACATCGAAACGCAAAGTCTGCGGATACTACAACATTTAGATATACATCGAAACGCTGAGTTTGCCGATAGCACAACATTTCGATATACATCGAAACGCAGAGTTTGCGGATAAACAACATTTCGTTACATATCGAAACGCAGAGTTTGCGGATAGCACAACATTTCGATATACATCGAAACGCAAAGTCTGCGGATACTACAACATTTAGATATACATCGAAACGCTGAGTTTGCGGATAGCACAACATTTCGATATACATCGAAACGCAGAGTTTGCGGATAAGCAACATTTCGTTACATATCGAAACGCAGAGTTTGCGGATACCACAACATTTCGATATACATCGAAACGCAGAGTTTGCGGATACCACAACATTCCGATATACATCGAAACGCAAAGTCTGCGGATACTACAACATTTAGATATACATCGAAACGCTGAGTTTGCGGATAGCACAACATTTCGATATACATCGAAACGCAGAGTTTGCGGATAGCACAACATTTCGACATATATCGAAACGCAGAGTTTGCGGATAAACAACATTTCGTTACATATCGAAACGCAGAGTTTGCGGATACCACAACATTCCGATATACATCGAAACGCAGAGTTTGCGGATAGCACAACATTTCGACATATATCGAAACGCAGAGTTTGCGGATAAACAACATTTCGTTACATATCGAAACGCAGAGTTTGCGGATACCACAACATTCCGATATACATCGAAACGCAGAGTTTGCGGATAGCATCATTGCAAATATTTCGAATCATGAAACTAAAACTGCTTGTCCTGGCCTCTAACTCAATAAGGGCCTAAATCAATTTCTTTTCGTCAATTCAAATACTGAACGATGATTTGTTGCAGTTGCTAACAAGATTTTTTGCAATAAAATCTTTGCGCTATTCTTTAACTTTCAACCGATGGGATTGCACCTCCCTGCTAAAAAAAATCACTAAAAACCAGAGGCAAAAAACAAAGAATCAAAACCCGCAACAGCACTAAGTTTTTAAGCATATTAAAGCTGGTTCTTCGATCTCAATTACACGCATAGGTCAAATCAAAGTTATAAACTTTTTCAATTTTTATGGCGAGTTGCGAAATGTTTTTTAACAGAAAATGAACGACGAACCCAAAAGATACTAACAAGTGTAATGTTTCTTTGTGATTTGGCCATTTCTTGTAAATTTTGGTTCAAAAAGCGGTCCTCAAAAAGCTCTGATAAAATGAGAAGTTCAGTTTAATGAATAATTAAGAAACTCTGCAAGAAAGTTTTAGTATGAGAATTAGGGAACTCTGCGACAAAAATGATATGTTTATATATCAGAAATATGTGGTATCCGCAAACTTTGTGTTTCGATATATAAAGTAAATTATTTATATTATATATCAGAAATATGTGGTATCCGCAAACTTTGTGTTTCGATATATAAAGTAAATTATTTATATTATATATCAGAAATATGTGGTATCCGCAAACTTTGTGTTTCGATATATAAAGTAAATAATCATATTATATATCAGAAATATGTGGTATCCGCAAACTTTATGTTTCGATATATTAGGAGTCAAAAATATGTGATATCCGCAAACAATGTGTTTTGCTATATAATATGAGTAGTTATATTATTAATTAATTAATCGTTTACTATTGTAGATGATCGCAACCCGTCATTTCGAATTAAATATGTAGATAATCGCGTAATATGCGATTGTCATAGGTACCATTTGGAAGCCCTTCTAACAAAAATATGTTGGTATTAGATCTACAATATAAGAAACTCATCAGAAACTTTGGTAGCAAAAGAGTATGTACATAATGGTTAGAATATCAAGGTTAACACAAGATGTGATTGAATGTATCACAGTTTCATTTCAAGTATGCAAGGTTTGTTGCTTTAAAGTTTCAAATTTATATGCTTTAAAGTTTGTTGGCCTAATACAAGTTTATTTGTTTATCAACTTATATGCAGTTCGAGATTGAGTTAATGGTAAAATGCCGCTGAAAATTGAAATTCGATGGCAAAGATTGTTGTCTTTCTAAAAAACTGCCAGCTTCAAGTGCAAATGTAGACCCTGCCTGCTCATCAGAGGCCAGTCAGTGAGCTAGTAAGTGTGTTTTTAGGCCCTGTCAAACTTACTTTCTTGGTAAAGTCAACAATGCTGTTCTTTACAAATACATGCTGTGGCAGGCTGTTCCGTGCAGTTAGATTTGGTTAATAAAAACAAATACAAACACATTTAACATTGCCATTCAGTGAGCCTGTTTGCAGATTCAAGCAAAAGTCATTCACATTGACTGTCTGTGGCAAGCCATTTCCTTCGGTTTCATCTCAGTTGTTGTGGTTGTTGTATGACGTCATATTACGTCATCAGGAATGAGAGGGTTGGATTTCGTACGCACCTTCAAATAGAGCGGGAAATATTTACAATGCAACAGCAACAACTTGTACAGACCAGTGAGTGGTTAGGCTACCATTTACAGCGAAGTGGGAAGAAGAGGCGGAAGAAGAGAATTTGACAACAGATCCCAACTCAAAGATGTTTTTCAAATATCTTGGGCAAATTTCGAGAATTATTATCAGGCAGATGCCTTCCTGGAGGTCTAATTATTGCAACACAATTGTTTTAGCTTCAACTCTTCATAGGCCCATTGTTGAAAACGAAGGACTGTCCCAAATTGGGAGACGAATGGTTTCAAAACTTGCAAGGTTTTCAGAAACCAATAGATATTCGATGTCAACAGCAATAGTACAAAATTATGAACAAGGCTATGTTGGCAGAAGGTATAAAAGTATGGTAAGTTAAAGGAAGGGGGAACAGTTAACAAAAAAGGAAACAAGAAAGCCGGATCCAAAAGTATTACATTTCTTTATGCAAAAAAATGCATATTTTTGACAACAGGAAATAATTTAAACCCCTGTTACACATATTTTTACAAGGAACTCTGTATAAGAAACTCAACTCGCAGATCACCCAACAATTAATAAACGCAAGTACAGTACTGGAAGAATATTACTGTACTTAGGAATCTTTTATAATTCACCTGAATGAAGCTTTCTTACTTCACTTGAAGCATGAAGCATACTTCCACTTGTTTATTTTACTTCATCAAACGGTACTACTTGAGTCATGTGTAAAAAGAGGCATGGTTTCATAAAGATGGCTATGAAATGTTCACAAAATTACGAGAGATCCCCCACCGATAAATACAATGTAAATTTCAGGACCCTTGTAAGAAACTGTTAAGAAACTCTAAGTACTCAAAATCGGATAATCTTAAGAAAGTTTCAGTTTCATTACTGGGTAAATTTCTTAGTTTCTTTAAAAAATGTGTGTGACTTGTACTGTAGTTGGATACATCATTGATATAACTATTCGCTTAGGAAGATAATGTCAGTCCTGGCATTTTAGTTTATCTTTCACAGAAATTGATGCTTATTTGATGAAACTATTGCCACACGTCATTCTCAAGATTTTATTAAACTGGAAAATGTCACCCCTACTGTTGTGTTCTCTTTTCAGACATCTGCAGCAGTTAATGAATCTATTCAAGATTTCAAATCTGTTTGTGGTGAAGAAAATGTCTCAACATCCATGTCCGTTAGAGAGCATCATGGCCAGGATGAGTCATACCATGAACCCGTAATGCCATCCGCTGTCTTATTTCCACAAAATGTAGAGCAAGTTAGTGAGATCACACAGCTTTGTTACTCCAGGAATATTCATATGGTTCCTTTTGGCACTGGTACTGGACTAGAAGGTGGAGTTCTTGCAACAGATGTGAGATTTTTTATCTCTGTTCTATTCTATAGGAAAATGATTACTTTGTTTTTTTTTATTAATTTTCATGAAGATATGATTTTATGTCTTCAGAATTTATTAAAAGAAACAGTTCCCTCCAAAATTTATGGATCTATCAAAGAATCAATGATATTCCTGTTTCCTTTGACTAGCCAAATTTTAAATAAGATATGGAAAACAGAAGACAGACAAATCTCAAAAAAGTGATACAAACAAAGTGGATTTTTATTTTCTTGGATTTTTTGCAATGTTTGTTCAAGTCATATTAACAACTGGAATTGCTTGGTAATTTAGAGGGAGCCAAGTCATTTTTGTAGCAGGATTTTGAGATCTGTTTCCATCAAATGTGGTCCTAAACCAAAAAAAGTTACTTTTAAAGTTCTTTTTCCAAAAGTATGAAAACCCAATGCAAAGAGTTAGTGACATGTCTACTTCTTATTGAAAGACAACTATACTGAATGCTTCAAATGGTGTTTTAATCTTTCAAACGTTTTTTCTCTCGATTTTTTTACTATTGTGTTGTTTCAACAAATCTTTACAGGGTAGTATTTGCATTGATCTAACAAGAATGGACAAAATATCAGATTTGAACCCAGAAGATTTTGATGTGACAGTGCAGCCTGGTGTCAAAAGAAGTGACCTAAATCACTATGTGAAAGATGCTGGTCTCTGGTTCCCAGTAGGTAATATGTTTCTTTAATTTGAGAAAATGTAGTTTCTATAAATGTGATTTTCAAGGTCTTAAAAGAAAACTGTGTTATTGTTAACTCAACGTAGTACCTTTGATGCCAGATTTTTCAGTCACCTAAAGTAAAATCGGTAAGCTTTTAGTGATGATGGATCTGGAAAGGTCAGGAGCAAATTATGTACACCATAGCTGTTTTTTTAGAATAAAACTATTTGCCAAGTTATCTGGCTGTAAGAAATCTCACAGAAATCTTTTAATTTCTTTGATATGTAGATCCAGGTGCAGATTGCTCATTGTGTGGAATGGCAGCAACAAGTGCATCTGGGACAAATGCTGTGAGGTAAAGTTTCGACTTGCTGCTCAGTTTCCTACTGTGTGAACCACATTGCCTTATCTATAATTCTGGTGTACTGTAGAGGTATCGGACAAAATTCCAAAAGAAGCACAGAAAATAAAGAATTTAAAGGGAGTAGGGAGGAAAAGGGAGAAAGAGGATTTCTTGATAGATGTACGAAAAGGTAAGGTAAGAAATCCCGGGGGGGTTACTTAGTATATTTGTCCGACGGGGACGTGCCGTTTTTCAGGGTATCGTTTTCGCCTCTTTTTTCTAGCGCCGGGTATCGAAAGAAGGCAATTTTTCGAGAGCCGGTTGTCAAAAGGGTGTATTTTCTTAAAACAGGTTGTTGCTTGGCCAGATTTTTACGTTTTGGAGTGTACTTTTCGCCGATTTTTTCTAGAATCGGCTATTGTTCGGAGGGAAAAATTCTGGAGCCGGGTAAAAATGTTTGTCTTTGGTGGGCACACCCCCGTACAATTGAAAGTCAAGTACCCCCCCCCCCGGGTAAGAAATGAAATAATAATAAAATCATTATTTAAGAAAATCGTCTACTGAATTGAAGCTACAATTGCAGGTTTGCGGTAGTTTTGTTTTGATTAAACAATCCTTGTTTTTTGCACAGATATGGAACAATGCGAGAAAATGTCATCAATTTGGAAGTGGTTCTTGCTGATGGAACAATAATCAATACAGCTGGAAAAGATCGTAGAACAAAGTAAATATTTTTGATTTAATTTAAACATGTTTGGTAAGGAAAATGAAACGATGACTTGTTTACACATTTCACAACTACCAATTTTTGCCAAGTGATAAAGAATTAAACCTACCCGCGTTATCTGCGAAGAGATAGCCACATAAAAAGGAATTGTGTATTGCTAAGACCCGACCTCGTCCCCAGGGCCTTTTGTCGTTAAAGGCCCTGGGGACGAGGTTGGCTAAGACCCAAGCACGAGGGCAACTGATCCTCTACCCATTAACGCTTTACACGATAAAGGTCCTACTCATTGGAAACTGAACTATACTGACTCAAATATTCATGATTTATCCACAGGAAAACTGCTGCTGGATATAACTTGACGAATCTATTTGTTGGATCAGAAGGAACTTTAGGAATCATCACTAAAACAACATTGAGGTTGTATCCTATTCCAGAAACGGTAAGCCTGTTTTCTGCGTGCGAAGCTTAGGTAGAGATATTTTAGGATGATTATTGATGCTCGCTCACGCTAGCCTGCGCACAGCCTCAACACTCCTCCGCAGTGTTGAGGCTGCGCGCAGGCTAGCTCACGCTGGATGGACAATTTTAGAGTTTAATTTCATTATTGGAAGTAAAATCCTTCTTTTTTAAATCTGTAGTCGTTAAGCCTGGTTCACATTAGGTCGTTGCAGTCTCTGGAGTCGCTGGGGTCGTTGGAACGAACGACCCAAAAGACTGAATATGAACGGCAAAACCTCAGTCGTTGGCGTCGTCAGGGTCATTGGGGAGTTTATTTTCGCTGTTCACATGACATTTAGTCTTTTAGGTCTTTTGGGACGTTTGTTCCAGCGACCTCAACGACTCCAGCAACTTCAACGAGCTAGTGTGAACCAGGCTTAAGAAGTGAGACGACCAGCTAGAGATTCTTTTAATATATCAGTTTTTTATATATAACCTCATGACATATACACTGTTTTTTTATTAATAACGATACTGGGAGTGGATTCAGATTTCAGACGAGGTTCAGATTTCAGCGCCTTTGCGTTGAAATTCCAACGCTATGAGAACGTACCTCCTTGTCCCTTTCCAGTCCAACCACTAAACTTACGAAATTTTACGTTAGATTACTTTGGATTGGTTCTTTCGCAGATTGTGGCTGCTGTTTGCAGTTTCCCTACTATTAAGGATGCAGTTGACTGTGTTGTTATGATTTTGCAATGTGGCATTCCAATTGCTCGTATCGGTAAGTGAGTTTCATTTACACATCCAATTGATTAAGATTTGAATCAAGCTTTAAAAAGAATGATGGAAGTGGAGCGCCACGACACAGTTGCTTGTTAAGTGCCCTGTAAACATGGAGGGGTTTATCACCATTTAGTTTAATGAAGGAAATTCTTTAAGCTGATACCTACACGAAGACTTTTTGTTGTAGGCTCTATATTTATTTCTACTTTCGATGCAAACTGATTTCTTCTCTTAGCATCCCTTTTCCGCATGTTATAGGATGAATGATTTAGCCACATACAATAGTTTCAGGTATCTTATGTTGCTTCGTTTATTTACGCTTGACTTATTGGCCGTCGAATTCCCTTTTTTGCAATCCCTAATTGCGTTGTACTGGCAAGTGAATGGAAAGCAACAGATGCTATCGTTGCATAATCTGTCCTTTCTGGAGCAAATACGTAGGTTCGAACACGAAGAAGCAAACACACGAAGGTCTTCCCTAACTCCAGGATATTTCTTTTTCAGAGTTGATGGATGACGTTGCCATGGACATGTGTAACAAATACTCAAGCATTGACTACGCTGTTGCTCCATCATTATTTCTTGAATTTCATGGAAGCCAAAGAAGTGTTGAGGATCAAGTCGAAAAAACAAGTAAGTACAAGAAAAATGCTCTTCACTGAATGAACATTGCAGCTGTATATCGGATACACGTATTTTTCTTTACCGGGTGAGTCAGAAAAAACGTGGGGTGTTTAACAAGCCATATTTTGTTGAAAAACAAGCCAAATCGGGTGTGTTGAACGTTTATTTTGTAGAAGAAAGATAGAATTAGTTATAGAAATTTAGTTTGCTAAAATAGGCCATGTCTTTCTGTATCTATTTGCAATTTTGTGATATAGCTATTTTGGTGAAAAGTATCGCTAGCATAAGAACTTTCTGCTTCCTAGCAATGACAATTAGTTATAGGGCTACAAAACAAATAACAACAATTTTCCTTTTGTATTCTAACACAATGCATGCTTTGTTTAAATTTGTTGGTAGAGAAATAGTAACTTTGTCATGGTTTAGCGGTGCACACGTGCATGAATATGAATCTAATTGGAGGCCTATTTTAGCAATGTTGCGAAACACCATTTTACTAAAATCGCTCGTAATTCTGGAACGGAAAGACGGATTTCGACCAAACAAATTTTCATTGCTAAGTTAGCCTTTCTTCTAAGCAATGAACTTTAAAGGGACGAATTTGCAAATTAAACTGCATCAATAAAGATTGGCAAACACCCCACATTTTTTCTGACTCACCCGGTATAAGAAACCGTTTATAACTCTCAGGTCACCAAAAAATTAAGAAACTCCAGTACTGAGAAAATATAACTTGAGAAACTATTTATTTTTAATAAAGGAAATCCTTAGCCTATTTTTACTTTATTTCCACATGTTTCCTGTGTCATATTTCTCGGAAGGTACTTGAGTAACGTCTAAACATTGGAAAGGCTTCTAAAACCTTTGTTTTTAAATGTTCACGAGGGCACAGGTAGCAAACATGAAGATTGTTATGGAACTCGTAAGAAACTCGTAAGAAACGCCGAGTCCTCAAAATCTGATAATTTTAAGAAACTTTCAGTGCTGGCTCAAATTCGTTGTTTCTTATAAAAAAATACGAGTATGCCATAAAAAATATCTGCGTTTAAAATGATGCAGCGTGCCAATTTCAGCAATTGAATTCTAATCTAACGTCAATGCTTTTACTATTATTTCTGATATTTTCACCTTACTAAATTGTCAATAAAAGTCTTGATCTTGAATATGTCTTTAAAATACTCTGATGCCACCAAGCTTTCAGTATTTTATTAAGACTTTTTAGAGTTTACAGTGATCTAAAAACCCAACAAAGTTACCCTGGGCCTAAGGCGACGAAGAAGGAAAAGTCAGGAGATGGAAATGTGGAAGAAAGAACTTTCCCTCTTCCCCTCCTTTCTTTTATTATTTTATTATTGTCATGGCTCTGGTGCCTAGGGTTCAACGACGTAAGACGTGCAATGGTAAGTTTATTCGATTCGACGTAGGAGTAGGGGTTTATAAGCAGTTTTAAAGAAGAATTGAAATTAATAACGATCGACCAATTTCTATTACAGATGAAATTATCACTATAAATGAAGGATCGAATTTCTTCTGGGCTAAAGACATGGAAGATAGAAATCGTTTATGGAAAGCAAGGCACAGCATGTATTATGCAGCACTTGCATATAAACCAGGATGCAAGGTAAACATCGTTTTGGTAATTATGATAAAAGTTTCTTTACAGTTGCACTGGTGCCCGATAAAGACGATTTCGCTGAGTATTGCGTCTCCGGGATTGCGTCAGGGAACTTTCATGACGATGAATTGTTAATCGATCGACCCACTGACTGTTAATCGATCAATCGAAAAATGACTTTTATTTTTTTCTTCGTAGGGTGTCGCAACAGATGTTTGTGTCCCTGTGTCTCATCTACCTGAACTGGTTACAGCAGCCAAAGAAGATGCGATCTCTTCCAATTTGATAAGTAAGTCTCATACTTTTAATTCTGTGCCATACCCTATATTATTCAGATTTACTATTTTGATTTTACTGGAGAGAAATATTGTTTAATATTTTAGGTACTACGATTTTTCAAACGGCTGAACTTTTTCTAGCGCATCCGGCGCATCCGGCGCATCCGGCGCATCCGGCGCATCCGGTGCATCCGGTACTCAACTGTGTGAGGGATCATTTAACTTGTTCGTTTCATTTCATTGATAGTTTCAAACAGGAATAATCGAATAATTTATTTGCAATATGATAAATGCATTCGTTTTTAGCTCCCATACTAGGTCATGTTGGTGATGGAAATTTTCATTGCATCGTACTTATGGATGAAAAGAACTCCGATGAAGTCTCTGCTGCAAAGAACTTCCATGAAAGGCTTGCAAGGTATTTCAAGAAGCACTTGTTATGGCAGTTCCGAATTTCTTTTTTGGGCCTTTTTCACGCATTTTGAAGTAAAGGAATTTTCATAAATGTAATTTTACCTATATTTCCAATGCTCAGAAAAATAGAAGAAAAATAAAAAGATACTTCAGCCGTTTGGCTATCAACCAAACTTTGATCAACTCCAATTTATCAAGTATTTTCCCTAAAACGAATCTTCTAACGTGTGAAGTTGGCTTGGCACTCCCGGTATTTTGTCATTCCGTGCAATAACTCGCTCTGCACACTCCCCAAACATCTTTTTTCTTAAAGATTGTTGTCCTGCCTTTCTTATGGAAAGTCTTCTGTCAGCTTCACTTGAAGTGAATATGACGTGAACATTTTAATTCATTTCATTTCATTTTATATTCTTTACACAGGGTTAAGTATACAGTTAAAATACTGGTTTCCAAACTGCCCTGTAAAATAACAATAAATTAAATATACCTACTCATCAAAATTTACACGTAGGCAAACTAAAAGCTAAGTAAATAAGGAGTCAAACGAAAAGATTAGTTGCTGCTATCTTATGCAATAAACATCGCTGATCATGATGGTGCACTTTTATTTCCGAATTTAGACTCTCATTTCTTCATCTCTCATTTGGTCTATAAATAGGACAAAGAAAAACCTATGCACGCCATTATTTCTTTGGCTTTGTTTTGTTGGTGCACGCTCCCAGATTATCACATACAATAGGCTATTTATAGACGTATGAGATCACATCTTTTACGTAGAATTTACTTGTTCATCAACAGTTCTCGAAAGCAGTAGCCAAAAGACCCTGACTCTGACAAGAGTGTCTTGAAAAGTGAGCAAAATACTTGCAAATCTTGATGCATATTTTACTTCCCAGCAGCATGGGTTACTCCTTGCAATTTCGTAGATTTTCCCAAATTTTTGTAACTCACAAAAAGCACAAGTTTTGAAAACTTGAATTCTCAAGATGCAGTTCTCTCACAGCATTTATATTTCCTATGCAGACACGCTTTGGCGTTAAATGGCACTTGCACTGGAGAACATGGGATTGGTATCGGAAAGATGAAACTGCTGAAAGAAGAACTTGGAGATAATACAATAAACGTCATGAAATCAATAAAGAAAGCATTGGACCCAAAGAATTTACTAAACCCAGGAAAGGTTCTTGATTATCATTATTAGATTGTGACTTTATCGTGAGAAGGGATCACAATTGCTTAACATCTCATCGAGGTAAATTTTCCGAATCATAATCATTTCTCAGAAAGTCACTCTAGGGCCTACTACAATCGTTGCCAAAGGTCTTGAGAAAATTTCACTATTCTGTTCATTTTGGACTGAACTTTCCTTCTACAGTCGCAAAGGTAACAAAATTCCCCTCCATCAGTTCAATGTTGGTTTTTTGTGACCAGAAGTCTTTGCAGGTATGAGACTCTAAAAAGGGGAGTGGGGATCACTAAATGCAAATGATTGAATTTTTCAGAAAAATTCTTAACACTAGTGGCGAAGGTTGTAGTCTTCATTTGGCTTTTGTTGCGAAATTTGTATATGTAGGCTTGGAAATATTTTAATGTAAATTTAGGGTTTATTGATTAAGTGAAAAGTATAAAAACAGCAGTTTTTTTGTATATTTATAGTTGGTTTTAATTAGATGTAACATTGTATTAAGATTACTACTGTAGTTGGCACTTGAAAGCACAAAGACTGAGGCACCTTCCATTTCTTTTTTCAGATATTAAATCTAGATATTTGACAATTTCTCTCACGGAGTAAAGTTTAAAAAATCTTAATTGTAATACATCCAAATTTAATTTACGCACTCGTCTAAAACGAAGCAACTCTCTTTGCAAAACAACATGTTTGAAATACGCTCAAGTTATTAGCTGCTTAGCTGCCTATCCAAGCCCATGCCTGTCTATTCTCAAATCCTTCAACAAAATAACCAAAAAGGTTTTAGTGAAAATGGTATCAGTTCTAAGCCCGAATTTACGCTCATCTAAAGTCACATGAAATGTCCGCGAATAAAAACAATTGAAGTGTTTTGGATGATTAATTTTGCGTTTTCGCAAATCTCACGTGACATCTAATTTGAGACAGACTTTAATTGGAATAAGCTCTTCAAGCAGACTATTTTTCTGAATTTGGCCTGACTCAAGAAAAATGCTTTTCAGTCTGTTTTCTCCTTTAAAGAGTACTTTGACGTGGGGGCAACCAGAAGGATTTGAACAGAAAGGATTCGGATATGATTCAAACTTTGGCTTGTCTCCGGGTTCATTCAAGCAAAACTGTAATTCAGAGATATTTGCTGTTTATCCGAGCTGAATAATTTTGAATCATATTATCAAAACGCTAGATAATATTTCGGAAACTAGTTTGAATCCAGACATTGCATTAGCCCAAAGTCTGTGAAATGGTTTCATATGTCACAGAGAAGAGTTACCTATCGCAGACATGTGCTTTACATTCTATCAGGAATACGAATTTTCTTTTACACTGTGGCTCAGAACCAGGGACAATTAATCATTTTTTAACCATTAACTCTTTAAAAATCGTCTTGCAATTTATTCGGCCTTCCACACAACTACAGAAAACAAACTATGCAATCAAAGAGAGCTCTACAGTCAGATTTTTGTGATTTTCATACAACGTTACAGCACTTTGGGTCACCCATTTTGCAGCTACGACTGTTGATATTTCGTACAAGTTTGTACATTTTAGAAATAATAGTGCTTTCACAAATACTATACTCTACTAAACAATATAGTACTACAACAAGACCTCATAGCATTTTTACTTACATTTCTATGTGACAGCCAACAAACATCAAGATGCATTTGCAGCCAAGTACACAATTTGTAGTGACAAACTATTTACGTACATGGCTTGTTAGTAAGAACGTTAAGATCTTTCTACACGATTGGTCAATGTACTATAGCCTTGAAACCCCAAAGAGTTTGACTGTTCAGTACGCATCAAAACCTCCAATATTTATGCGTCATAGGCCTGATTAAGTATTGGATTGCAGGTAACTGGTAGTTTGGCTTCATGTAAAAGGAGGGGTCGTTGTCTAATTTAGATATATTGCAACAATCTTGGGGGTTTGGGGAGCTATGGACGCGGTAAGCGTAAACTTTTTAGACTAAGACGACCTCTGCAAAGCCGTTGGTGAACTGAAATAATATAACTTTCTTGCTCCCCTTAGAAAATTTAGATAGCATGCGTAATAAACGAATTTGAATTAAATATTCCAACAAAGGCACCAAAGACGTTAGATAATCATACTAAAGCTGGGGAAATACACTTCTAGGCCACTCGAAGAGCAACATCCCCAGAAATACCATTAATTTGAGTTACAATGGAGGTTGGAAGACGAGCCGTTACTACGATAAGACCCATATTTTATGACAAACGAGCCGTACTTGGGGAGCGGTAATAATCCCCGCTGCAAATGTGAATTTTCCTCAAGATGTACGCTCGATTCTCTACTACTCTTGCGCTTTAAATTCCAATTTTTCACCAAATATTGTTAAATCTGCGACAAATTGTAAAACTTTAATGAAAAAATGTTTCGAACGCTGCATGTATCTCCTCAACGAGCGCTTTATCTCGACTCAAAAATACATAAATTTCATATTAAATTCCACAATAATATCCTACTTCACGAAATGATTTGTGCGCTCATAAAATAACAAGTAAGGTACTTTGTCTTTCTGTTGTTTCGTGATTTGGCTGAAGTGTGTTTTCTGTATGTTATTGTCACTGCAGTATACCCATCCAAGAGGGTCTTTGTGCCTTACTGCTGTTGTGTAGTGTCCTCCAGCTGCATTCTTGCCAAGGTGAAATTCAACTGAAAAAGAGATTTATATTAGAGTTACCTCCAATAATTATAAAGGTGCACATGGATCGGTCACCTACAAATACGAATTTACATGTTGCGTGGAAATCCAATTCAGTTAGATACAGGAAACCGAAGCAAAGCTTTGGTGGAAGCGGCGATTGAGATGGCAGTGAAAATACGCAGCAGAGACAAAAGAAACCCATCCATCATAGAATCTTTATCTAAATCTTCCCCCATCCAACTGACCCACATACCAAGTGTCTTCAAGGCCAGCAAGGCCAGCAAGGCACTCGTCGACAGTTTTCTGCACTGCTCGTAGCTTTGGCTACGTGGCTATGCCCACTACGAACGTACGCAAAAAAGAGCGGGAAATACGTGGCAATATAATCACGTGACCCATCCATGAGCGCATTTAATGCTCCGAAAACAAGAAAATGTTCCTGAAATCTATCTTGCCATGTTTATCTCTTTTTAAAAAATATCGTAAATTTGAGACATATAGTTAAGCCCTGAATTATTCATCCCCATTCCAGATCCAGAGTATTTTGAATCGTCTTTTTGAGGACCGAATACCCAAGATATTGTATTCCTTGACATATCTCTTGCGGTGTTTCTTTCAGCATTTTGTCACATTCTAGGCTACTTCAACCACAGTAAGATTGGTCCGCAAATAAAATGATTCAGAATGCTCCGAATTTGGCATGTGTATGAATAATTTTGGGCTTAACTGTTTGGCGCACTTTTTCCGCTATCTACACACACGGTTGACGATAAATCATAAGCTCCTTCAAGAACTATCAACATTTAATGAAGGTATTCGAGTGTATAGCATACTTGTTTAACATTTGGCTCTCGCTCAGAAATAGCAATAACTCGGGGCTTAACTATAAACCTACATTACAAGTGGGCAACATGAAAACACAGTTCAATCTTTAGCCAAAAGTTATCATCATCGAAACACCAAAAAGTTAAATCATTAAAAATAAAAATAGCACTACTAACCGGCAAATAACTCATACGATCGCTGATTGGCTGGCACTCTTCCTTTCAGATTCAAAGACAGTACGTCTGCAAGTTAATAAAACAAGGAATATCAGTAATGCGTTTTTAGGTAACTAAACTTTCATTGAGCAATGAAGCTGCAGTTTCACATTAAAAGCTGGTTTTGTAGACCACATGCGAGTAGGGGGGAGGGAGTGGGACAATACGTCTTCAACACGATACAGTTAGGGGGAGGTAGTTCAGTTAAACGTTTTGGGTACTTTTGATGGCACCGAATTAGGTAAAATGAAATATATTATGATAAAATATTTCAATGCTTAGTTGCACTAAATATAAAAAATTCAGAATAAAGGATCTTCGAAGTTGTGGCTCTATATCAACGTTTTTAATCTGAAGACTGTCTCAAATTAGGTGCCACGTGAAAACGTCCGCGAATAATACAACTGAAGTGTTTTGCATGAGTCATTTTGCGATTTCGCAAATCTCACCTGACATCTAATTTGAGAAAGACTTTGGTGTGAAGAAGATCTTACCTACGCATTCAACAAATATTTGACCTCAAAAGAAAATGAAAAAATGGTTCTTTACCTTTTGGAATTTCAAGTTCCTTGGCAATTTCAACGTGTTTGTGCGTTTTCTGGCATCCTCCTGTTTTGTCATAGACAAAATATTTCAGGTGCAAAATGAGCACTTGTGGTAGCTTTTCCAAAGATGTTTTGTGCGAAGCTTCAACCTGTTTTTGAATGAAACTCTTTTATAATACAAGGTGTTACAAAAATGACCTTAAATTGTTTTCACCTAGCTTATTAGTGAAAAAGTTGAAAACAGCCTCCCCGAGCTTGCAGACATCCACGTATTTTTTATAAGAAACTGCTTATAAGAAATTCGACCCTCAGATCTCTAAAAATTAAGAAACTCCAGTGGCGGGAGAAAATTGTTTAAGCAACTATCTATCATAGTCAAGGAAATCTTAAGCATATTTTTACTTTATTTTCATTTGTTTCCTCTATCATATTACTCAGAAGGTACTTGAGCAATGTCAAAACATTGGAAAAGCTTCAAAAATATCGTTTTGAAATGTTCACGAGGGTGCAAGAAGTCAAATGAAGATTGTTATGGAACTTGTATGAAACTCGTAAGAAACTCAACTGAGTACTCAAAATCTGATAATTTTAAGAAACTTTCAGTACTGGCTTAAATTCTTAGTTTCTTATAAAAAAATTCGTGTAAGACAACACAAATATACTGGGATTCGGCCATACATAAGATTGACTTGAAAAGCTAGCTCGTGCCAAAGCTTATCATGACGATGACACGTTTCTGATCATCGGTAGAACTAGAAGTCTTTTCATTGTTTACGTATTTTGGCATCTAAAATTTGATGCTTTGAAATCTAAAATTAAGTAAAGCAACAGTAAACTATAGCAGCAAAAATCATGCATATATAACATACGACAATAGAAACAATATTCTTGTGCGTGTTGTATGTTGTTTGTATCAGCAAAATAGTAATTTCTTTAAAAATACGACTATGTACGAAGATTAAGAATAGTTACTTTAATATTCTTTTAATACTATAACATACGACCTATGTGTTTTATGCTTATACAAAATAAAATGAAATATGTAAATATCCCACCGTGGAGTTAGTCTTTGATGATGTGAATCCTTCGATGTTCTCTTTTGTAAAATAATTCTCAAATGCATCTGTGATGTTCCATATGTTCTCAGCCTAAATAAAAATGAATTATTCTTCTGTTGAACATAAACATATAACAATATATAGTCAGAGATCTTACGGTGTGTTTTTCTAGAGAAGCTCGTTTCCAAACACATGCAAACACAGCTGAAAATGATGAGCGACTTGTCTGCCTTAGATATCAATAGCAAACACCCATTCAATTTAGAACATAGGGTTCAAATCTTAAAAAAGGCGGTGCAAAATTCTATTACCTTTTTCTTTGAATTGAACCGCTTGAAAAGAACTCAGGGTACTTCGCCGTAATTCTACAGTTGAAATTTTTTGATATCTTGATTTTCTTTAAATGTCGGCGTTAATTCATGGAGAGTTTTGGAAAAAAATTAAAATCATCGTAAATCCTAAATTAATAGAGGAAAAACAATGCAATATTCAAGAAAACCATAGTTTATGAATGTCTACAATATGGTAGCTAGCAGAAATCTGTCACTCTTCTGGTTTACGATTTAGAAATCTTATGAGTCACAGCCTCAAAAAGAATAAATGCCGCCATTTTGAAACAAGTCGAGATATCAAAAAATGTCCACGTAAGAATTACGGCAAAGTACCCTGAGTTCCTTTCAAGCCATTCAATTCAAAGAAAAAAATAATAGAATTTTACACCGCCTTTTTAATATTTGAACCCTATGCTCCAATTTTGCCAAAGTAGTTACACTTTGCCGTACCTGTAGTTGACGAGGGAGGAAAAGCCTTCAGATTCTTACCAAATTGACTGAGATAAAAGTTTATATCTCTTGTTTCTTAACCATGAAATTTTATATTATTGAAAGCAATAATCCCATTCCCATGTAAAATTTAATGCAACTATTTGTAAACATTCCACAAAGATCATACCTGTATGTCAAGTTGTATTGTGAAAAATGGCTGCAAAGTTGCTGATTCTTTAGCTCCAGCATGGTGTACCGATGACCGAATGATGCCACCAAATAATCTTGTAATCAAGGTGTCGTCTTCTGAAGTCTGAAACAAAAACAAAACAGATTATGGTAGCAGAGGATAGAATGAGCAAGGCATTTGAAACAAAGTGAATCCCCTCCAAGAGATCCTACACCAACTCCCCATTTAAATCCTAAATAAGATAAAACCTCTTCGTTATTAGTCTCTTAAATACAGTAAAATCCCGAGTATACGACCTCTCGATTTTTTAGCTTAATAATGGGGTCGAAGATTTAAGAAAGATGCAAACAGTGGCGGACACTTGGGGGTGAGGGGATGCGGTCGTCCCCCAATGTTGGAAAAGACAACAATCTTTTGTTTGAAAACAATAGGAGCGAACAATGCATTTTATCCGAAACAATAGCTTCGCCCCCCCCCCCAATATTTGCCCAAGTGTCCGCCACTGAGTGCAACTAAAAGGTCCTACACCACGCAAAAACCTTACACGTGGCATGCTTTGAGCATATGCAATATGTTTATAACTTTCTTTTTACGCCTTCGAGCTGCTCCAACTGCCTTGCGTTTCCCTGCAAACTAATCCCACTTTGAATGTGCGGGATAATGAATTCAAATGCGCATGAACCAAATTTCAGTTGTTCCTATCTACTCGAACCTCTTTTAACTCATCAAAACATTTAGAATTGGGGCTTTAACAAAACGAAGAAAATAACAACAAAAATTTCGAACGTTGCAAGTACCTTTCTTAGACTTGCAGACTTATTATTGCGTCCAACTTGTTCCCAGTCATCCGTTGAACCTTCAATTTCGTTCTTTGTATCTCTGTTCTCATCTGAACCAGCAACATCATCAGAATCATGCATGTTTCCATTCACCAATTTCTCTACGGTAAGAAGCAAAGTTTTAATATTCTTAGGGTTTCTATTTAATCGGATTTTTTGTATTTACCTCTTGTAGCGAGAATACAATATTCTTCGATTCTATCGAAAAAACATCAAATAAAAGATTTCGAGCTAGTATGGTCTTACGAAGGTTGGTGTTAAGTGTAACCGCATTAAGTTTAATCAACTAACCGTTATTCTGAATGTGGCTATTCGTTTTTGCTGTATTCTGCACAAGAGTCTTCAGCGAGGCAAATTCTTCATGGAGGCCACTGAGCAGGAATGTCAAGAATTCCTCCGCATCCTGCTGCTTCCCCTGGAAAATAAATGTCACTAACTCATCACAAATTCAGAAATCTTATAAGCACCGACATGAAGACGAAAGGAAGTTTTATTTAGTTACCGTGACACAAAATTGTTTTCACCTAGCTTATTAGGGAAAAAGTTGAAAACAGCCTCCCCGAGCTTGCAGACATCCACGTATTTTTTATAAGAAACTGCTTATAAGAAATTCGACCCTCAGATCTCTAAAAATTAAGAAACTCCAGTGGTGGGAGAAAATTGTTTAAGCAACTATCTATCATAGTCAAGGAAATCTTAAGCATATTTTTATTTTATTTTCATTTGTTTCCTCTATCATATTACTCAGAAGGTACTTGAGCAATGTCAAAACATTGGAAAGGCTTCAAAAATATCGTTTTGAAATGTTCACGAGGGTACAAGAAGTCAAATGAAGATTGTTATGGAACTTGTATGAAACTCGTAAGAAACTCAACTGAGTACTCAAAATCTGATAATTTTAAGAAACTTTCAGTACTGGCTTAAATTCTTAGTTTCTTATAAAAAAATTCGTGTAACACAACACAAATATACTGGGATTCGGCCATACATAAGATTGACTTGAAAAGCTAGCTCGTGCCAAAGCTTATCATGACGATGACACGTTTCTGATCATCGGTAGAACTAGAAGTCTTTTCATTTTTTACGTATTTTGGCATCTAAAATTTGATGCTTTGAAATCTAAAATTAAGTAAAGCAACAGTAAACTATAGCAGCAAAAATCATGCATATATAACATACGACAATAGAAACAATATTCTTGTGCGTGTTGTATGTTGTTTGTATCAGCAAAATAGTAATTTCTTTAAAAATACGACTTTGTACGAAGATTAAGAATAGTTACTTTAATATTCTTTTAATACTATAACATACGACCTATGTGTTTTATGCTTATACAAAATAAAATGAAATATGTAAATATCCCACCGTGGAGTTAGTCTTTGATGATGTGAATCCTTCGATGTTCTCTTTTGTAAAATAATTCTCAAATGCATCTGTGATGTTCCATATGTTCTCAGCCTAGATAAAAATGAATTCTTCTGTTGAACATAAACATATAACAATATACAGTAACGGATCTTACAGCGTGTTTTTTCTAGAGAAGCTCGTTTCCAAACACATGCAAACACAGCTGAAAATGATGAGCGAATTTTCTGCCTTAGATATCAATAGCAAACACCCATTCAATTTAGAACATAGGGTCCAAATCTTAAAAAAGGCGGTGCAAAATTCTATTACTTTTTTCTTTGAATTGAATGGCTTGAAAGGAACTAAGGGTACTTCGCCGTAATTCTGCAGTTGAAATTTTTTGATATCTTGATTTTTTTTAAATGTCGGCGTTTCTTTTCATTGACAGAATTCATGGAGAGTTTTGGAAGAAAATTAAAATCATCGTAAATCCTAAATTAATAGAGGAAAAACAATGCAATATTCAAGAAAACCATAGCCTGTTAACCAGACTCAAATCGAGTCTGGCTAGCAGGCTAAGAAAACCATAGTTTATGAATGTCTACAATATGGTAGCTAGCAGAAATCTGTCACTCTTCTGGTTTACGATTTAGAAATTTTATGAGTCACAGCCTCAAAAAGAATAAATGCCGCCATTTGAAACAAGTCGAGATATCAAAAAATGTCCACGTAAGAATTACGGCAAAGTACCCTGAGTTCCTTTCAAGCCATTCAATTCAAAGAAAAAGGTAATAGAATTTTACACCGCATTTTCAAGATTTGAGCCCTATGCTCCAATTTAGCCAAAGTAGTTACACAAACACATACCTGTAGTTGACGAGGGAGGAAAAGCCTTCAGATTCTTACCAAATTGACTGAGATAAAAGTTTATATCCCTTGTTTCTTTGAAACTTTAGCTTATGAAACTTTATCTTATTGAAAGCAATAATTCCATTCCTATGTAAAATTTAATACAAATATTTGTAAATATTCCACAAAGATCATACCTGAATGTCAAGTTGTATTGTGAAAAATGGCTGCAAAGTTGCTGATTCTTTAGCTCCAGCATGGTGTACCGATGACCGAATGATGCCACCGAATAATCTTGTAATCAAGGTGTCGTCTTCTGAAGTCTGAAACAAAAACAAAACAGATTATGGTAGCAGAGCACGGGATAGAATGGGAAGGCATTTGAAACCTAGTGAATCCCCTCCAAGAGATCCTACACCAACTCCCCATTTAAATCCTAAATAAAATAAAACCTCTTCGCTATTAATCTCTTAAATACAGTAAAATCCCGAGTGTACGACCTCTCGATTTTTTAGCTTAATAATGGGGTCCAAGATTTAAGAAAAATGCAAACAGTGGCGGACACTTGGGGGGGTGAGGGGATGCGGTCGCCCCCCCCCCCCAATGTTGGAAAAGACAACTATCTTTTGTTTGAAAACAATAGGAGCGAACAATGCATTTTACCCGAAACAATAGCTTGCCCCCCCCATATTTGCCCAAGTGTCCGCCACTGAGTGCAACTAAAAGGTCCTATACCACGCAAATACCTTACGCGTGGCATGCTTTGAGCATCTGCAATATGTTTACACCTTTCTTTTTACGCCTTCGAGCTGCTTCAACTGACTTACGTTTCCCTGCAAACTAATCCCACTTTGAATGTGCAGGATAATCAATTCAAATGCGCATGAACCAAATTTCAGTTGTTCCTATTCTACTCGAATCTCTTTTAACTCATAAAAACATTTAGAATTGGGGCTTTAACAAAACGAAGAAAATAACAACAAAATTTTCAACGTTGCAAGTACCTTTCTTAGACTTGCAGACTTATTATTGCGCCCAACTTGTTCCCAGTCATCCGTTGAACCTTCAATTTCGTTCTTTGTATCTCTGTTCTCATCTGAACCAGCAACATCATCAGAATCATGCATGTTTCCATTCACCAATTTCTCTACGGTAAGAAGCAAAGTTTTAATATTCTTAGGGTTTCTATTTAATCGGATTTTTTGTATTTACCTCTTGTAGCGAGAATACAATATTCTTCTATTCTATCCAAAAAACATCAAATAAAAGATTTCGAGCTAGTATGGTCTTACGAAGGTTGGTGTTAAGTGTAACCGCATTAAGTTTAATCAACTAACCGTTATTCTGAATGTGGCTATTCGTTTTTGCTGTATTCTGCACAAGAGTCTTCAGCGAGGCAAATTCTTCATGGAGGCCACTGAGCAGGAATGTCAAGAATTCCTCCGCATCCTGCTGCTTCCCCTGGAAAATAAATGTCACTAACTCATCACAAATTCAGAAATCTTATAAGCACCGACATGAAGACGAAAGGAAGTTTTATTTAGTTACCGTGACGCAGGAAGGTTCCATTTTAGAAGGAAATAAAACTTCCCTACTAGGAAAACAAGCGAAAGAAGGGAGGGAAAGGAAGGAAGGAAAGAGACAGGAAAGGAGCTTGTAACAGAAGTAGTTGCAAGGAATGTCAATAAATTTAAGTCACGTGAGAGAAGAAAGGAGACCATTTTCCTGCGACATCCACATCAGCGACATAAGCAGGATCATTTACACATTGATACTGATTCGCAGACTGCTAGAATTTTTTCCAGCACTGCGACACATGCCAAGCACCAATTTTGGCACCTAAAGCTAGATTCATACATAAAGCAGATTTCTTGCCTATGTCCAAGTACCACTAGCGACTGCCCAATAAGGCCTGTGTGTCCTTAAATGCCAGCCTTATCTTGGCAGCAACGAGAAAATCATTTCAAGTGTGAACTCAGCTTTAACAAAGAATAATTACAAAATCTTACATTGTATCTGTCAGCGGTGTGCTTGATGCTTTCCCAGTCTTTTGCTTGAAAGGTCTCATTGATTTAAAAAGTCTGTAGAATGCAGGGCAGCCAAGCAAAGACTGCAATGTTGCATTTATGTAGCACCAGTTACCATTGTTTATAAGGCCCCTCAGCTGTATTGCTGTACCACCAGATTGGAGACTTGACTTTTGAAGATAATCTGTAATTTTTGAAAGGTAAAAAATTAAAAATTTTGGACGAAATTTATCGGCAGAAATCTTTGTCAGATACTGTAGAAGAGACCTCTGACATTGACATGATCTTACCCAAAATTAACATACTGCTAAATTGTTTTTGACAAAAAATTCAAATTTAAAGAAACCAGAATGCTTCAGCACAACAACATTTCTGATACAAACTACATTTTGGGAAAAAACAGTTTCCAATGAAGGTTTTTTGTAAGTTTGTCTGTTCAAACCTTTGGACCGTAAGGGTTCCACACTATCATCTCCAACGACTGGCTTTCTTTGGCACCAATTTTGATGGTTAAATAAACCATTTGAAGGGGAGCTTGCTTCTGGTTGGAATCTTTTGTTTTTTTTATACTCTCATAAAATATTACAAGCATTAACAATACAAATACGATACCAACGAGGAGCACTAAAGTTGGAATCTCATAAGCATAAAGATTTGTCCCATTATAATGCACAAAAGATAAATCACCCTGAAGTCTCTATGTTACATCCACCAAAAAGGTATAAATTATCAGATTAACTATGACTGTATTGAAAATACTTTTAGATTTAATGCTGCAGCAAAATCGTTCAGATTTTCTCTAAGAGAATAATATTGTGTATGTCTGTATGACAAGAGAACCCTGGGCGAAAACTGTGCAAATTTCTATAAGCAAACCACAAATAAATACCTGCAAGTGCAATTGCACGTTGGTCCTTTTCAACTGGGATGATCCTCGAGTTTTCATTTGTTTCAGTTGGTGTTAGTGGGATAGGAGGTTTGTGAGCATTCTCCTCAAACTGCACGGATACAATTGATGCAGGTTTTGAAACCTGGACATTGGAAGTTGATTTGAACAAAGCAGCCCAAGTTGCTGGCTTTTGCTTTGGCTTATGAATTGAGTCTTCGCGTGGCTTTTCGCCTTGCTCTGTTTCTTTGTTGGCTTTCTCCTGTGCTTGTTTTTGGCCTGCAGAAGCAATTTTGAAAGTTAACAGGTGCAGGGATGTACTTTTAAATTCTCATTCAATGAACATATTGTGCTCTATTGTATGACATTCGAAAAGTACAGCTCCTTGGACCAGCATAATTTGATTTGCCTTTTATCGATCCATAACAGCCGTATTCTTGGACGCTGTATTGGACAAGCATTGCTTTAGAAACCAGTGACATGGGTAGGACCTTTTTTATGCCTAGGCCACTAAAAGGGATAGCCACAGATTTTAGTTGGGTCTTCTAAGATTGGTTTCCTGTTGATTTCTTTTAGCTTTACTTTGCTTTCGTTACTGTCAAAGAGTGCCTTGGGGTATGTAGATACAGATTATGATGCTTTATAAGTGGTATCATTATTATCTATCATTATTATAAACTATCAAAGGAAAGTCTAAAAACTAAGCAGAACTCATAGCATTGGGGTGACCAAATGCTTAAAAACAATCATGAAAGACTCTGGATAGCTTGTAAGTAAACATGAACATGTTAATAACGCAAAATCACTCTCTGACAAAATAAAAACTCTTGAGCTCATTTAATACCAGAAAAAGTGTAAAACAACTCCTATATATAGAATATTACGGTGGGGGTCCTGCAGGAATATTGTCTTGGTATATACAGTACACTTTTAGCCTCATACATGACCTCTTCATATATGATTGTTATCGCCTCTCTTCAAAATTTGAATTTAAAATATATATATGAAATACACACCTTTTGATGGCGTTTCACTTGTCTCATTACCCTCATTTACAATTGACTGCTCCTGCATGACACTTGGACAACTTTGCTTGTCACAGGCCTCGACGGTTCCATCATTCAAGGTCACGGAATCCACTCTCTCTGCTTGATTATCAACATTGTTGCTGACTGGGTTACTCTGTGAACCACTTTCTGAATCTGGGGCATCTTGACCTGGTTATTGAGAATTAAAGTTTAAGGCCCTCCTCCCCAAACATGCAAAATAGTTTCACGATCAATTTTTGTTTGAGAAAAGCAAAAATAGCTTTCAACTTTTTCAAAAACATTGCCCAATGAAATCACTTAACTCTATTTGCAAAATGCAAAGGATATTTTACGACATAGCAAAACAGGAAAGCATTGCTTTGCAAGCAAAAATCAAATGCCATGCAAACAATATTTGCTAGTTTGACCAGGGCTTAAGATTGTCAAAATGGTGGAGACCTCTAGGTAAATTAACTTCATCGTCATTGATCATTGCTTGGATAAATATTCACTGTATTTACAGTATCTTTCAAGAGTTTGTCGTGAAGAAGATTCACATCTTAGTTCTTCTTAAAGTTCAAGATTCTGGTAGAACATTATAATTTGTAATATTCTGAGCCTCATATACCCAGTGCAAATGAATGTTTTTATGACTAAATGCTTATAGATCATGTTAGGCTGCCCTGCAGTACAGTAAAGTACCGCATTTAAGAAATCCACTCTCTTACCTCAGCCTATTGTTCTCCCTTAATTACCCTATTGTTTTCCTATTTTTTTTGGCAAAAATTCAGGGTCTGAGTTTCTTATAAAGTGGCTTCTTAAAGGTGGGACTTTACTGTATGATTGGCTCCTTAATAAAAGCAAGTAATGATTAATTCAAATGATTTGATCCCACAGTGGGTCCTTTTAGAATTGTAGAAGAACAATATTTTTTATGCTAATATCTAACAAAGATCTGCTGTATCTTACCACTACAATCTGTTTCTTTCTTTGAATGATCTTTTACAAACTAAAATCAAACGATAAAAACATTTAATACATTTGATAAAGTAGGTATGAACATTCAAAGCTTGGATGATTTGAAGAAGTTTCTCCACAGTAGCCAATTTATATTTTGAGAAATATTTAAAAAACTAAGATACTATCTTACTACAGGAACATTGTCAAACTAAGTGCTTTTTGGGGTGCAGATTTTTTGGTGAACTTACCAGCTTTCCAGTTTTGGGTCATAATATAATAAAAGCAGACCATAATCACATTTGCAATCAGAATACTACATACCTTCACAGCATCAACTTGCTTGAAATATTTGCCACATTCCTCCTGATCAAAGTCGCCAAAGAATAACCACTGCAAAGAAAAGTATCATCTTAGGGCTGTCCAAAAATCTGTTTCATCACAGATGGCGGAATTTGGCCATAATGGGGGGAGGGGTTTTTGCAAGAATTTTTTTTTATATCCAGATATAAAATTTACAGTACGTACATGTTACTATCTACTCTACATATTTATACCAGGCCCGTCGGAAGCGGGGGGGGGGCTGGGGAGGCTTCAGCCTCCCAATAATTTGCTGAAGTTTGTTCCTTTTTAGTGAAAAAGGCTGTTAAAAAGTCAAGCTTATGGAAATGAAGACTTTAACTTATTTATACTAGAGGAAGTTATCAGAGTTATCAAGCTATCACATTTCTATTAAAAAACAATCTATTTCTAAGTGATTTGAGGTCCTATTTTAAAAATTTCCCAGGAAAGCCTTCCGTTAGTCACGATCTTTTGCTCCTTTAGATGGCAGATTCTTCATAATAGTGGCGTTTTCCAACGATCTAAAGGGCGTAGTAGTCTCAAACAATTATTTTACTCGCTCCGCTCGCATCTGGTTTCAGCCCCCCCCAATATGAATTTTGTTCCGTCGGGCCCGTATACCATACAACTGTACAACACTACAAGGACGATAGCATGAGATGAGGACCAAACAGCATTATTACCTCATGGCCATTACACGAAACAAAACAAGAACATACTAGGACGACAAACAAAAAGAACAAAAATGAGAAAATAAACTATTTCCTTCACCAATATATCATTATTACCATTAACTCATTTAAGTGTGGTCCCTATGGAGAAACTGTGTTAAGATTGGGATAGCAAATTTTTTTAACTCATTTTAAGTCAACACATTTTTAATGAGTTGTAACTTCCAAAAAGAATCACACCTTTTTGTAGTTTGTACATCATAATGTACAAAATTTTTGTATGATAGGGCAGGGTCTCCTTCCCAGCTGAGCCATGCGCTTGGCTAGCTTTGTTTATCATCATTATGTCTGTCTCTTCCGCAGGCAGACTATCAAACGAGACCAATCAAAATGACAAAACCAAACCACCCGTTTGTAAAAATAGGTGGTAAAAATAACTGACTGATCTGATGAATTGAAAACCCTCTTAGCTTTGAAATTAACAAAATAAAGTCTAGACCGAAGCCTACACCCATACAAAACTTACACTGTTTTCTCTCATTTCTTCGTGAGTTACTCCATCGAAAATCGCGTTGTTGCCTGCCATTTTGATGAAATACGAACTCTATTTCTGCGTGGTGGCTGAGACCCAACGTGGAGTGGGCCTAATAAGCCTCGTGCTACCTTCTTTGTACAAATTTCTTGCTAACAAAAATATAAAACGGCGTTCGTCATCGTTAAAATCGTATTGGTATTCCCATCTTGATGTGTTATGATATTAATCCATTGTGTGGTATCCATGTTTCACTGTGTTTTTGCTGAGTAATATTTGCTGCTTCCCAAATCGCCATGTTGAAGTCTTTCAATGGGACCATGTTGTGGTTGCTGCGGGATTTCTGCACTCTGAGTGCGCTAATGCGTTAAAGATTGCTGGTTGCAAACCTCCTCCACATCTCCACATATACATTGGGTCGAAGAAACCAATTTCCAATTTCCAATTTTTCGTTGCAAAAGTATTGAAAAAATTGAGAAATTCAGAAATATCAAATGCAATTGGAAGTTATTGACAAATCTGAAAAATTCAAAAACACGCAGCATACTGTGATCTCCGAGGACACACAAACAATCCAAAACCTCCAAAACAATCGCAAAATTGTTACTAAACCAGCAGGCAAAGGAGGAAAAATTGTCCTCTGGCCTTCCGAAGCCTACATCTGGGAGGCTAACAGGCAACTAAGTGATGTAAAATATTACAAAGAAATTAAATCTGATACCACACCTGAAGTTACCGCCCAGGTAGAAACATTCCTCACCCACCGATATGGAGGAGAGGCTTGTATGTGTGTAACTCTGAAAAGGAATTTGGGATATGTGTTGTGGCTGCGGAGGTGGGGGGTTGTAGAGATGGGTAATATGAAGCAATAATAATTGATCGTGAATAATCGCTACTTATTTTTGTGGATGGCTTATTTCGCCATCACAGCGATAACTTGCGGTAACATCAGCAACAACATCTCACAACAGCCACAACAACTTTAATTCACTTCAATTCACTATAGGCCTAGGCATGTCAGTGAAGAGTTGACTGTAAAGTCATTTCGTGAAGAGTAGATTGTCGATGTCATCAACTATAGAGTAAGAATTGTTTTATATTGAAGACAAGGCCAAAGTGTGGTCTCTGAAAGAATGCAAAGGCTTTTTACTGCTTTTGTTGGCTCACGATGCCAAAAAAGATTCCATTTGAAAACCTTTGCACAGCCCCAAAGATTGTTCTTTTACATTAGGACTGCATCTTTTGGATGTAACTGTTTCAACGGAACTAAGCATTCCAAACAAGTGCAGATGAAGCTTGAGAAGAAGTGCCTAAAATCTCAACTGATAAACTATAGAAGAGCCAGCAATGAAGGCCCAGGCTCACTCATTAAAGGAGACATCCAGATGAAAGATTCTATTTTGGATCTAAAAACCTTCAGTGCACTATTAAGGAAATTCAAACAGCTTGAAAAGCAACCAAATCATAGCAACCTCATCAGAGAACTGAAAACTGCAAATAGCCTTGAAAATCTGTTTTTGGAAAAGGCTGCCATGGATGCTGTGAAAGACAAGATGATAGAAAATCTAAACACAATTTTGAATTTTTATGAAATTTTTAATGCTCAAGAGGAGTTTGCAAATCTTGTAGTAAAAATGAAATCAAAGAAGTTTGCAAATGAAGCTACTTATTTTCTAATTATTAAAAATGGAGCAAAAACAGGGACATGGCAGAATGGACTCAATATTATCAACACTATGAAAGAGAAAAATGTGGAATTACATGCAAGGACTTATCAGCATGTTATCTTAAATGCTGTCAAAAGCGGAGATCTTGAAGATGCCTTTGCCCTCCTGAGAGAAATGAAGAAACTTGAATACATATTTCATGATGAGTTCTATGGCTCCTTGGTTTATGCTGCAATGGAAATACGTGAAGAAGGCAGAGAGTTTGTTCTGAAAATATTGGACCATCTTGAAAATACTGGATTTGTTCTTGGAGCAAAATCTTTTGGAGCTATAAAGGAATGGTTTAAAAGGTTGACATTTTTCTTGCTTATTTTTGTGTGGGCTAAAAAAAGATTTGATTCATTTTCTAGTATTTTCTTCACATCAAAATTTTGTAGTGAGGTACAAATATGCATTCTGAGAAAGTAGTTCAGTTATCTTGTTGTTTTTTTATATCCAGTTCCTTTACAATTCAGTTTGTTTTAATTCATTTGGTCTCATTCTTGGCAGTTCCTCTTGATCATTTGATTTTATTTCTTTTCAGCGACAAAGCAAAGAATTGGAAAGTTGGCACTGCCCTTGTAAATATCAGGTGATTGACCTTCCCATTTAAGTATAAGTTTAATTTAATTAAATTTGTTTTCGATGAGTGATTTTGCTTTATGGTTTTTCTTTGTGTAATTCAGTTGACCTCAACCAGGTGATTGGTTTATATTGTGAATAAAACTAAAATTACAACTAAAAATACAGTGCAATTGTTGGGTTATTTGTAGCAGGAAATGGACTTTAAGCCATCAAGGTCCCACCNCTTGGCAGTTCCTCTTGGTCATTTGATTTTATTTCTTTTCAGCGACAAAGCAAAGAATTGGAAAGTTGGCACTGCCCTTGTAAATATCAGGTGATTGACCGTCCCATTTAAGTATAAGTTTCATTTTAATTAAATTTGTTTTCGAAGAATGATTTTTGCTTTATGGTTTTTCTTTGTGTAATTCAGTTGACCTCAACCAGGTGATTGGTTTATATTGTGAATAAAACTAAAATTACAACTAAAAATACAGTGCAATTGTTGGGTTACTTGTAGCAGGAAATGGACTTTAAGCCATCAAGTTCCCACCTTGAGAGATGCTTACAGTTCACAAATTTTACAAGAAAAATGATCATTCAAACAATTGCGCACATCACGCAAACAGAGAAGAATATGAAATAAGCATGGCTTGTACTGTATGCAGGTTTTTACAATACTCTTGAGTCCGAAATAGACAGGAGTCCTGGAATAAACGGGGTGGGTAGAAAACTTACTGAAAATCCTAATAAACAGGGTGTCTGGAATAAATGGGATGGGTGGAAAATTTGATCTGCAGTTCGGTAATTGAACGAAACACACAAATTGTTTTGACTGTAAAAAAAGTTAAGGATCATGGAAACTACCAAAAATGACAAATACAGTTCAAGTCATATTTCAGAAAAGATGATTTCATATGTTTCAAATTTCAAGGAGCTCAACATTAATAAATAGGGGGTCTGGAATAAGGATGTCCTGGGTGGATATTTTTCAAAAAATTAATAAGCAGGGGAAACATTTATTCCGAACTTGAGAGTAGATGATTTGATAATGATATGATGTTGCATGATGAGATACTCCTTTGTGATGTTTCGATTTCATCCCTTTTTCAGGGGTACCTGCAAATGCTGTGGTTCTCAACTCAAGAAATTCTCATTGCCAGAAGAAAGAAGATTAGATTTACAACAGAAATTGGAAAACATTGCAGAAAAAGCTATTTTGAAATCTAATGGAATTCCTTCAAGCACAATGTTGCCAGATTTCAGCAGTACATATGAAAGTGGCACAGCATCAAAGATAAATGACTTTAAGCATTACTTGGAAGTTAATGGTCCCTTTGATATTGCATTGGATATTTTGAATGTAGCATATTACAGGGACAGGGGATTCAACTCATTTCAGGTTTGTATCAATGTCAACCTTATTACTCCCTAAAGGCACATCAGATATCATAGCCCATTATTAAAGATACTGCATCACAAATTTAAGGTAATTCAGGTCTTCTATTTTAGAGATTCTGTGGAAAGTACAGTACAGGCCTTGCACATATTAACATGACAAGAATTCTCAAAAATTCTTAAGAATTCTTAAGAATTTTCAAGAATTCTTCCAATTATGATAAGAATTCTTGAGTCATATGAAAGACTGTAAATTTTTTCAAGCAAGAATTCTTGAGAAGCTAAAAATTCTTGAGAATTCTTAGGCAGGAAACCATGTTGATGTGTGCAAGGCCTGTACTGTACCATATACAATTTTGGAGAATAGCAAGTGTTCTAACTAATTAACAATCCCTACTTTTGGTTAAATGTTCTGCATCTTGATACAGACAAATGCCAAGGAAGCACGATGAGCACTGAAAGAGCATGCTGTTTTGAAATTTACCTGCAGCTAAGAGAAAATGTTTGCATCATATAGCATGTTAATATTGGCTTGCTGAACAAAGTATTATTTGATATTGTTTTTACCAGGTGAAAAGAGTNATTTACCTGCAGCTAAGAGAAAATGTTTGCATCATATAGCATGTTAATATTGGCTTGCTGAACAAAGTATTATTTGATATTGTTTTTACCAGGTGAAAAGAGTTGTGAGACATTTTGCAGCCACTGGAAAAAGAATCCTAGCCCTTTGCTCAAGTCCTTTGGAATCATCGTTACTTGAAATGGAAGTTACTCCAGATCTTCCAAATTCACACATGATTCAATTATTGCATTATTTGAGGAGACAGAAATGTGGTATCTTCTTTGTAGATGATAGGTAGACTGTTTAATTTTCAGATGATTCTTTGGCTAGTCTGCAATTTAGCGGACCAGCTTTCAATATCGGCAAGTAATGTGTCATGGGGGTAAGGGTTAGGGTCAGGGTTAGGTTTTGGAAAAGGGGTTTTTAGGGTAAGATAGGGTTAGTAAGGGTTAGTTAGGTTTAGTTAGGGCTAGTTAGGGTAATGTAGGGTTTAGATAGGGTTAGTAGGGTACTTGGTCAAATACATTTCCGAGAGCTATGACATAAACCTGGTCCGCTAAAGTGCAGTCGTCTCGATTCTTTAAACATAGAGCTTTAGGCTCAGTAATCACCAACTGCAGAACTTTCAGTGTCAAGAAAAGAAAACTTTCAATGTTTCGGATTCACCACCAGTGTTTGCTTATGGAAATAAGACGAAGTCTGCCAAACCTTCTGCCTTATGGAGCAGAAGGTTGAAAAACCATAACCCTAACCCTAAAATATGATGTTCATAACAATGGTACTTATTGCAGAGCAGACACCAAGCCTTTAATGTTTTTCAACTTCGAATTGACATTACAGTGCTTTTGATGTAAACCTTCTCGCTGACTCTTGTATCGATTAGTCTGTAATTTTTGTTGTTGTTTGTGTTTGATTGGTACCAATTCTGACAATGGTGGACTTGGTAGACTCAGAATTTGTGTTTAATTGACTCCAAAATTCTCAAAACGGTAGGTTTGGTAGGTTTGGCAGGCCTTCTCAACCTTCTGCTCCATAAGGCAGAAGGTTTGGCAGACTTCGTCTCATTTCTATAAGCAAACACTGGTGGTGAATCCGAAACCTACCGTTCAGGATTTTTGTGTTTGATTGAGAAATATATTTCCATCTCTGCGAAGTCTATTGTTTTCAGAATTTGGTTGGTTTGGAAAAAAGAATAACCAATCAAACACACCCTAAAACTATGTTGATTCTAAAAATGAAGGACAACAGCTCGGTTACGCTAAAAACATACAAGCCTTGTCTAGAAAATAGTACTCAAGAATGCAGCTTGCAGTGATGTCCTTGCCATAACAAGCATTTAGTTTGTTTTAAAAGTTTGTCAGTGCTTTTTAAACAAAGCATTAGAGTTTCTTAAAGTTTGGCTATCGTGCTTCTAGTTTCTTCTAAACCAAGGTTTTTCTATAAAAAAATGTAATAAAATCGTCTTGAAATTCGAACATTTTATTTTTCATTTCGCAGGAAAGAAGATGGACATATAGATGACTACTTCATCTTACTGAGTATGGTTTACCATAACATGGAAATTGACGTCATAACGGCTGATAAATTTGGAGATCACGCTCATTCACTTGACAGCATCACAAAATGGCATTTCTATCGATGGATGAAAGCTCATCAGATTGTGCTCAAGAAATTTACCGATACTGGAATACCAATCTTCAAACGTAGAGAGGACTTTGATACTGATGTTCAGCATACAAAAGATAGTTGGCATCTGCCAGGGCCAAACAGACAATGGTTATGTTGTACTAAGAGATAGAATATTTTTGATTGATTGCCATTGAATGTAGCATTAATACCGGCCATTTTTTGTCTTCATTTCTACCTAGTATTCGACCGTAGTATTTAAGACACTGGGAAGCTGAGCTGATCGAAGCAGTGTCCTGGTCCTTCTTCTCGATGTGACCACACCTCGTGATTCCTTTAGCATGGAATTGCAGAGAGTTGGTGACTCTCCTCACTCTACATAGCAGGTTTGGCTGGGGGACATGACCCTATGACAGCGTCTTTAACCACATGACATACTGACATACCTTCTAGCCTGCAAAGGAAAGCCAACGATTCGCAGTGGAAAAGTGGAAAGGAAAGTCTGCACGTTTGCACTCCTTCACAGGGGAAGGTAAAATCTGCACGCAGGCTGCCAACCTTCAGATTAGTTGTCAATTTTTGAGAGTATGTTTGAAGTTTTTGGGTACATCCCCGCATAAAATGTGCCTCTTGTGTAGTAAGAATAACGGTGGTATAGATTTTAGGTACACCGTTATTCTTACAACATGAGTAAGACTTGAAGCCAGAAAAGAAAAATTCCCACTTTTTTAGAGGTTGACATAAAATGTGCGTCCTGTGTAGTAAGAATAACGGTAGTATAGATTTTGGTCCACCGTTATTCTTGCAACATGAGTAAGACTTGAAGCCAGAAAAGAAAAATTCCCACTTTTTTAGAGGTTGACATAAAATGTGTGTCCTGTGTAGTAAGAATAACGGTGGTATAGATTTTGGTCCACCGTTATTCTTACAACATGAGTAAGACTTGAAGCCAGAAAAGAAAAATTCCCACTTTTTTAGAGGTTGACATAAAATGTGCCTCCTGTGTAGTAAGAATAACGGTGGTATAGATTTTAGGTCCACCGTTATTCTTACAACATGAGTAAGACTTGAAGCCAGAAAAGAAAAATTCCTACTTTTTTAGAGGTTGACATAAAATGTGCCTCCTGTGTAGTAAGAATAACGGTGGTATAGATTTTAGGTCCACCGTTATTCTTACAACATGAGTAAGACTTGAAGCCAGAAAAGAAAAATTCCTACTTTTTTAGAGGTTGACATAAAATGTGCCTCCTGTGTAGTAAGAATAACGGTGGTATAGATTTTAGGTCCACCGTTATTCTTACAACATGAGTAAGACTTGAAGCCAGAAAAGAAAAATTCCTACTTTTTTAGAGGTTGACATAAAATGTGCCTCCTGTGTAGTAAGAATAACGGTGGTATAGATTTTAGGTCCACCGTTATTCTTACAACATGAGTAAGACTTGAAGCCAGAAAAGAAAAATTCCTACTTTTTTAGAGGTTGACATAAAATGTGCCTCCTGTGTAGTAAGAATAACGGTGGTATAGATTTTAGGTCCACCGTTATTCTTACAACATGAGTAAGACTTGAAGCCAGAAAAGAAAAATTCCTACTTTTTTAGAGGTTGACATAAAATGTGCCTCCTGTGTAGTAAGAATAACGGTGGTATAGATTTTAGGTCCACCGTTATTCTTACAACATGAGTAAGACTTGAAGCCAGAAAAGAAAAATTCCCACTTTTTTAGAGGTTGACATAAAATGTGCCTTTTGTGTAGTAAGAATAACGGTGGTATAGACTTTGGTCCACCGTTATTCTTACAACATGAGTAAGACTTGAAGCCAGAAAAGAAAAATTCCCACTTTTTTAGAGGTTGACATAAAATGTGGGTCCTGTGTAGTAAGAATAACGGTGGTATAGATTTTGGTCCACCGTTATTCTTACAACATGAGTAAGACTTGAACTCAGAAAAGAAAAATTCCCACTTTTTTAGAGGTTGACATAAAATGTGCGTCCTGTGTAGTAAGAATAACGGTGGTATAGATTTTGGTCCACCGTTATTCTTACAACATGAGTATGACATAGAGCCAGAAAAGAAATATTCCTCACCTTTTTTGAGGTTGACATAAAATCCGCATCCATGTCAGCTAATCTTTGCTAGGGGGAGGGAGATTGCACCAAGAAAGTTGACCAATTTGAGAAAAAATTCTTGCCTTGAATATAAAAACAATTGGGACAACCTAAAATGGCCAAAAGTTTGGCTGATAGCAAAAAGTGGTATTTAAACATAGGTACAAAGGAAGTGCTGTTTTTGAAGCAACCACTTACAGGTTTTTTCATATAAGAAACTGGTTTGTAAGAAACTAGTACTAGGATGGCTGAACATTTAAGAAGCTCTAGCACGATGTTTGAGAAGCGATAAGAAACTGTTGAAAGCTAAATTAAAAACATCATGGCAAAATCGTCGCTCAAACTTAATTCTTGAGTAATATTCACTTTAGTTTTGTGTTTTGAGCAAAATACAACTCTTTTTCTTGCTAAAGATTGTGCTGCATGCCAAGAAACAAATATGTGGCAGTGGTGGAAACTACATCATAATTCATGCATCCAAAAAATAAGAAACAAATTAAGACTCTTTTAGTACTAAAAAGCGGAAATTTTCATGTGAAATTAAGAAACTTTTAGTACCATGGGCTGATCCAAGTTTTTTATGAAGGGAAAAACGTGTATTTTGGCTTTCTTGTACCTTAAATCAGCAACCGTTCAGAAGGTCTCAAACTCTAAGTGAAAGCATAGCCATAATTCCCATTGTCAAGTTTTTAAATGCGATGAAAGTTCACCTTGCACTGCGAATGACATTTGACTGTAAAGCCTGATTTTTACTACCAGTGTGAATCAAGCTTTTGTCAAAAAGGTCGACTTAATCATCGCATTTGAAAAACTGGCGATGAGGAAAGCGATGATAGTTCATCGCGTGGGAACGAGCCCCGGGGGGGGGGGGGGAGTAACTCGAGTCTTGGGATGACGGGGACGTACCGCCCAACTTTTAGTGAAAGACCCATCCTTAACGATTTTCGGTCGCTTTTCATATCCATTTTTAAGGATTTTGAGGGGAAAAGCCTCTTGAACTTGCTACAAATCAAGTTTCATTTCACTTTAAACACACAATTATGAAGATAAAGTTACCACCAACCAAGTTTCAGAACTAAAGCGAACAATATCAAACATTGAAAACCAAAACTCGACAAGTTTCCTGTTACAATTTGAAAAGTTGCCCATTTCTAGTGGAACATTTACATTTTGAGACCCATATTTAGGGGTTCTCGAGGTTGAAAACCCATCCTTATGGGCGGCACGTTCCCGTTGCTCTATATATGGAAGTTACCCCCCCCCCCACAGGGAACGAGCCTTAAATGGCCCAACTCAAAAAGAAAAAGACTCTTGTTACCCAACCAAAACAATTC
>REGM01000309.1:256558-289431 GCA_004194415.1 Aurelia aurita
ATTTTGATTAAACACATTTTGATTAAACACATTTATAAGCCCCCATAGAAACCCGCATAAAAGAACCTAGGTTTTCTTCAGGCAGCCTGAATTAAGTTCTTGATTAACTGATGCCATGATCAAGTCCAGCCTGTCAGGTTCTTAAAAAGGTCCTTATAGTTGATACAGTGCAAATGTGTTTCTATACATGCCAGTGCATTTCTTCTATCACTTGAATAGTTTTTCAATATAGTCTTTTTAATAAAGTTTGTGTTATGAAAGATTTTGAAGTTTTCAAGTAAAGCACCATCTTTTGAACCATTATAAGAACCTTTAGAAATCTCAGCCTCTTGGGGGTTCTTATTTAAAAAGTATTCAAGTATTTACAGTATGCATGAAAATAACCAAATAATGCGAACCTGATTTTTGTGGGACTGTAGTCCAACCGTCGTTTTCAGGCTACGAAGAAAAGAAGACAAATCAATCAAATCAATCAAATCAATCAAATCAATCAATCAATCAATTCTGTTGTTTAAACAAAATCAATCAAGGTACGGTTAGCCTGAGATTAGGCTCACTGTGCTTATGGCATAGAGCATGATTTCAGGCTAAGGTACTGTAATAAACAACAACAACAACACAATCAATTGCAGTTGTAAAGGTCTTTTTGATTTCTCCGAAACTGTTTGAGACTTCACCAAGAATTCTTTTATAAGAAAAGGGGCCGCAAAATTGAGTGTCTTTACATGACAGGAATTTGGAAGCAGTAGACAAAACAGACCAGAAGATTCTGTTTAGATAATAAACGATAAAACTGAGGCCCGTTCACACTGCTCCGTTTTCATATGAAAATGGAGCAAAAATTATCCGTTTTGGCCTTGCGTTCATAGTTCATACTGCTCCGCTCTGAAAACAGAGCTGTTCGAAAACGCTAATGAAAACGGATAAATTTGAAAACGATGCATTTTCAAAACGATCCGTTTTCAGTGTGAACGCCAAAAAACGGAGACATTTGAAAACGCTTCGCATTCCTTTGTATACGCTGTTGATTACAATGGCCTACAAACTCGCGATTGGCGCCTTTTTGACAGCTACTAACAAAAGGGTTCGTTTTTAAAAGGGGATTAACAACATCGTTTTGCTGGAGCAGTGTGAACATCTATAGTATTATTCATAGCATATTCATTTGAAAACGGAGCAATGTGAACGGGCAGCGTTTTCATCAATAAAAACGAATAGAAATGAAAACGGAGCAGTGTGAACGTAGCCTGCGACAATAATATGATAATAGCATAGACTGACGACGTGATTCCTTGTATTCGTTCAATGCTTTTAATCTGATGTTTTATTTTCTCTCATACAAGTTTGAAGCCATAGCTATAATTCAATTCAATGCTGAAAACTGAGACTCATGTAGTCAGTCTAATAATAGTATAGCACTCACGTTCAGACTTGCAGCGAATGCAGCAGGCGGTATTAACTCTGGCATGGTTGCAGGCTGCGGTCGAGGGGCTTGAGGTTGTACTGGCTGCGGCTGTGCTGGCCTCGTAACGCCTTGACTTGGCCTCACAGTTGATCTTGCAGCTACTGTAGGTAGCTGCCCCGCCTGGTGCAACAACCCAATTTCATGAGCGGCGCGGAATGACTCCATCTCCTCAGCTGTCCTCACAGGTCTTGGCCTAGATGTGTTTGCTGATTGGTCTTCTATGTAGGAGTAAATGAACTGAACTAAATACACGAAAAACATAACACAAGCCATAGTTTTTGCAACAAGGACAAAATTTTCAACCATAGTGTCAGAATCCCCCCCCTCCTCCCATAATCAGCCAATTTAAAACCAAGCAGATCTCAAATGGTTAAATTTATTAAAATTGAAATTAAATTTGCGATTTTTATTTCCGTTTAACTTCCTACTGACTTAATAGCTACAAAATTTTGAACATTCATATATCTTCTTGATACCTCACTATTGATAAAAGTAAGACTTTTTGAGGAAACTATTCGAAGATTTTGCAATCTAACAGATTTCGTGTATTTTGTTTCGTTATAGTGCCTGTTTGCTACAAAATGTGCCTTGAAACCATGTTCCCAGATTCCTGCTTATTAATCGAGGTCGGATGCTGATTGAATTACTTATATCTCAGGATTTAATGGTAAAACCAAAAATAATGAAAAATAAATGCTTACCCTCAGGGACTTCCAATGCCAACAGGGCCCATTTGGCAGCACTATGGGCCGCATCCTTTTTGGTCTTCTGCGTCCCATGGCTGATATAAGTCTCCCCCTTGACGATAACTTCGCAAGCAAAGCCGCCAAACCCACCAGCAGCTTCATTGTATTTTGGGACGTTGATTTGATTCTTCTGGCAAAATTGATTTAGCACTGATTTATAATCAACAAATAAAGCTGAAAAGATTAACAGAATTGGAATAAGAGATTCAATTTGACCTAAAGCAAAATAAACAGTGAAGAAAGTTTCTTATTGCTCTATACGTATCTTTTTTTATAACAAACTAAGAATTTGAGCCAGTACTGAAAGTTTCTTAAAATTGTCAAATTTTGAGTACTCAGAGTTTCTTACCAGTTTCTTACAAGTACCATAACAATCTTCATGTTTACTACCTGTGCCGTCGTGAATATTTCAAAACAAATTTTTTTGAAGCCTTTCCAATGTTTTGACATTACTCAAGTACCTTCCGAGTAATATGATACAGGAAACCAATTAAAATAAAATAAAAATATGCTAAGGATTTCCTGGACTAAAATAAATTGTTTCCTGTACCTAATTGAACTGAATTTCCACGCAACATGTAAATTCAGATTTTCCATGTGACCCATCCACATTTAACGTGAGTTTATGCCATTGTTTTACATACCATTGATTTTCCCCGTAGGTGGAGGATAGTGAGTAAGAATTAACTTCATTTTATCCTCTCGTTCTCGTTCGGTCCAATCTTCTGGATTTTTTGACCTACAACCAAAGAGAATATCTCTCAACTTGACTCTTTGAGCTACAACTGAGTTTGTGTCCTTTTTTTATTTTAATTTTTATATTCCATTAAAAATTTACAAGACAAATTACTAATTACGCTACCTACAAATTACTCTACGAAACACTACAAGGACGATACCCCAGGGAGCAATAGATTATGACAACCCTGCGGCCATTACATTGAAAGAGACAAAAACTACCCGGTGAATCAGGGAAAAATGTACCACCCGCCTGCAGAGACGCACCCAAAGAGCTGCTCAACCGATTCGCAAGATATATTAAACAATTCTATCAAAGCGTCAAGGAGGCTTTGACGAAATTAAGACAAAATTGTGTCCTTGTCAACCCACCCATTCGTTATCTATTTTTCATTTTATTTTCATTGATTTAAGGAGGGTTGCCCTTCAGCAGAAGCTGTTTTTCAAGGGGCCCTCAGATAAAAAATTTAATTACAATATACAATAAATTAAATCTACATCATAAAAAAACCATTAAGCTAAAAACTTATTTACATTAATTATAAAATATTCACAATAACAGGAATAATTTCAACCCTTAAAAGAATTTTAATTTAGGGAGGATGCCTTCTTCGACTCAGCTGGAAGGATATTCCACAGCTTAGCTCCCCGGAAAGTAAAACATTTTTGGCGATTTGCTGATTTTCGTCTTTGGCAACCTGAGCTATCTATGCTTTTTTCGAACTTGGCTGATAATATACTGTATGTCAATACAAAATCCCAGAAGAAGACAGGCGAAAAGGATCTTTTGGAAAGATATCAGGTGCGCCGAAATAAACTCCACATTTCTTTTAAAAAGTTTTGAAGGCTGAGAAACAAGTTGGCGCGCAACAAAAGTCTGCGAAAATTCTCGACCTGCATCTGATTTTGGGTGAATGAATTTTTCCGCAAGATTTTCAGCCAAAACTTGCCAATGAACGCTTCCATTCTTAAATTGAACAGGAGAGATATCACATATCACCAGCTGGAGGTATTACAGTAAACTATCCTTGACCGCTTTAAGAAGAAATAGTAACTTACCTTTGAAAATCGGCAGCAGTCCATCCACCTTCCTGCAGCTTTTGTTGCTGTTTTTGATATTTGCGCTTATAATTTTTCTTTTGTGTCTGTGACATTCTAGATCGAGAAAATGATTTGACAACTTTACAACTAGTTAAAGTGCTATTCAATATCAACCAAATATAATAAAATTTCCTAAATCTGGGCAGCTTTATGTAGATATAGCTTCTAGTATCTGTGTACATTTTGTGCCGAGTGAATCAAGAAATTGCCACGTTTTAAACGTCATTGAAACCATGGGTAGTTAGACACTGCATAACAACAGAGCCTCCTTAACAAAAGAACTTTCAAAATGGCCGCTGACACAAGGATAGGAAACAGAAAAAGACCTTATTTATACAGAAGGAAATCACTCTTATCATGAAAGCAAAGTAAGTACAACTGCGGCATATTAGTTGCGGCGCTTCCCCATAGAAGTACACATGCAGTGTCTAACTACCCATGTTGAAACTGAACCATTCCAGTGACCAGCAACATGGACTTCCCCTGGTTTTACATCAACGACCACAATATACAGTCGTGGCCAAAAGTTTAAGACCACCTTTTAGTCGGCTAACATTCGTTGGCGCAACGAGATCCAATGGGACAGAAAGCGTCCGATTTAAAGGTCCGCAACTGTGGCAAATGTTACCACAACCAATACGAAAATCAGAATCCCTTTCTCAGTTTAAAGCAAAAATAAAAGATTGGTACGGAGAAAACTGTCCATGCAAGTTGTGTCGCATTTTTATTCCGAACTTGGGCTAACTATAAGAAATGTTTGAGATATGATATCTGTTTTTATATTGTATACTTTTGATGACTTGTAAATATTTTATCCACCTTTTTTTATCTAATATTTGTATATCTCTTTTTAACGTTGGAATTAATTAGCTAACTAATTTTAGCTATCGTGTATTTTAATCCAACGAAAAAGAAATTGATAATAATAATAATAATAATTCAATGCTACTGCTCTGCCTATTTTATTCTCTTGGAGTTGTTTCAGGTAAATTTTCCAATCCCAAATTTCAATGTTGTTTTTTATAATTTTTCACCATTTTGCTATATGACAAGAAGACTTGCAATATTTTTCATGTTCAGTATTGTATTTGATCACTTTGACACAAACTATGTTTGCATTTTATTTGTTTATGATTTCAAATTGTTCTTCAAAATCAACAGCAAAAAAGTCTTCAAGGACTGAGTTAAACCTTGGTTATCTATTTTAGTGGCATAGGCCCAAACAAAAAGCCCTTCCCTTGTTGGTTTCTAGGCACACCAGTCCAATACTGCTTCAAAATTAACCTTTTATAGACTGGTCGAGAAACAATCAAATAGACAATACCGCTAAAGATGGCGGCTCCAAAGACTCTGTTATGTTTTGCTGCAAAGCATGCTGGTAAAAAGCTCCCTGACGACCACCTAACGACATAAAGTTCGGTCTGCCGTTTCGACTAGCTAGCTCGAATTCGAATCGACCTTGAATTCGAATGCAACATGGTTCGAAAGGAAACCTTTCCAAAGCAGAAAAAGAAAAGTTTCGATTCGAATTGAAGATTCGCGTTCGAATTGAAGATTCGCGTTCGAATTACAAAACCTTCCTATTTGTTTACTTTAATTATTTGTTCCGAACTTGAACACAGCTAGCTAGTCGAAACGGCAGACCAACATTTTTATGTCGTTAGGTGGTCGTCAGGGAGCTCTTTACCAGCATGCTTTGCGTTATTGTCTATTGTTCTGTTACCGGTCCGAGCAGCCGTTTTTATATCGCCATATAATAAAAGCAATACCTGTCCCAATTTTCTGGTCGTTCTGGGATTAGCGTAGTGATCCCTGGTCCAAAAACGTCATCCTCTACTTCTGTCTCTTCTTCAGTTGCTTGCCTTAGTTGTTCTTGTTCTTGTTGGTGCTCTGCGTATTCTAAAAGAACATTCTGAAAGGTTGAAACTTGAAGACATACACTTGGGGTACAAAAGTATTAGGACGATTGATTCAAAATGGCGTCGCAAATGTCCTATCACCCATTGGCCTCGTAACAAACAAACAGTTTTCTCTCCAACCCAGACCTCAAATCAATCACCTTTTGGCGGGAAAAGTTTCGTCATTTCTTGCTCTGCAAACCAGCATCCAAAAGTTAAGTTGATATCAATGTTTTGGTGAATTGTGAGACAAAAACTTCAAAGTGGTGGTCTTGTTTCGAAGGGAACAAAATTGACGATATGGCTGGTCGATTTTTGGATGGGATACTGTTTTGACTGGAGGAAATATGGGTTAAATGGCGTTATTTTATGCAGTTTGTGCTGGACTTTTTACTTTTGAAAGAAAGTTTCGAAGGCAATCGACGAATTATGAGAAATTAGCTAGGGGGCCCAAAGTCTCAAGAGTAGCCAATCAAAGAGCTTGAGAGGGCTCAGCAAAGTTTTGATTTGGTCAGTGGAATGGGTTTTTAATCCTCATTTGCCCAAAGTTAAAAGAAATTGTTGACAAATAAACTTCAGTGGACTCTCTAATTAGTTTCCAGCATTTAAATTAAAATATAAAACTTACGCTCATCCCAGTTTTCAGTTGATGGTGGCTTGTTCCATACTGGATTAAAGTCAATAGGTGGCAAATTGTGCTTCTGTATTCCTTGCGCTATAATGGGAAAATTTTACATTTGCTAATGAAATGATGCTACAATGGAAAGAGCTGAAAGTTTTCAAAAAGGCGACTTGGATAATGAGCTTCATGTAGCTAGATTAAACACTTTAATCAAGACGAGGAACTATTGTAAATATTTTTAACTTTCTACTTCATTCAAAGATAATTGTAAATATAGTAACTTTTTAATGACTTTTATTTGATTTATTTTTGACAGGACACACGTTGATAACAGCGATGATTCGCTGAAGTGTTTTTATCCTGTATAAATATTTGTATATTATATATATTATTATTATGCATTTAGTTTCCTGCATGAGTTTCATGCATTTTAAGCCTTTAGCAGGGGAGCAGCAAATCGCTCTTGCTGTAATGTTCAGTTATATATTCCTGCAGTGAACGAATAAATAGAAAACAAAGGTATATAAAAGAGATTACGAGAAACAATTATGAACAATCAGGTTGAACAGTTTAGGAGAGCAATCTCAGCTCCACTTAAGCTTTGAGGGGAAAGAGCAATGGCTCTCCTCTCCTCCAACGATCTTGTTTGGAGTCCAGGGGGTACTCCCAAACTTTCAATCTTGCGGGGGGGGGGTCCATGCCAGTATTTCTTTGCTGACCCTTAAATATTGAGTCTAATGTTTTGGAGACCCCAAATATTGCCATTTATTTTTTATTCTGGGTCATGGAGACCCCAAATATTGTTATTTATTGCACTAAAGTATGGGGAATACGAATGAGTGAATCTGTCACTGTAATGAATCGTGCCAAATTTTGCAGATTCATGCGGCCCCAAATATTGAATTATGTTTATGCTATTGTTCATAGACTTCCAAATATTGATTTAATCTAAGATTTCAGACCCCAAATATTGGCACGGACCCCCCTGTATTGAAAGTTAGGGAGTGCCCACCCTGGGGTTTGGAGCTTATTGGTGGGAGCTTGTGACTTGAAGAACGATAGAACAAAAATTACTTGGCTGATTTTATCATGATAAGAATAGGAATAGTTTTATTTCATAAGTATATACCTTGCTCTTCATCTTGTTCTATGACATGCTGCAAAGAAACATACAAAAAGTCATCAGATTTTCCAAATATTTATGCACAATACACAATTATTTATACAAAATTTAGGTATATGAGACTGGTAGCAAGTTTCTTCAATGTTAGGACGATCTTGAAATGCAACCAAAGGATTTTTATGAGTTTCTTATAATATTTGATGTTCTTAATGTATATATAGAATTGATCTATTTTTGTTAAAGGGCTTCCAAAATACCTTTGTCCTTTGTCTATACTTTTAAGTGTCAGAATATTTTGAATGACAGGGGAAAATTAAAGCTGCAAATTACAAACGTTTTTAATAGCTCTTTTAAGAATTTTCAAGAATTCTTCACATCCTGTTGAGAATAGACCTTTCCCAGGTCTCAATTTCAATGATAAAACAAAAGACAAGCCCAGACCTATTTCCCAATTTTTTTTCTTTCTATATTGCTACCTAGCATCTGAAGGTAGTTTTTAGGACACTGAGAAGCTAAGCTTATCGAGCAATGTCCTGGTTCGTCCTCTCGATGTGACCACACCTCGCGATTCCTTTTGCCTGGAATTACAGAGAGTTGGCGACTCTCCTCACTTTACGTAGCAGGTTCGACAGGGCGGGGACTCGAACCACCAACCCTCAGGTTGGTAGTCAAGCACGCTACCGTTGGGCCATCCCTGCTTACAATTTTCTTTGATTCTTACTGCGCGTGTTCTCTTGGAAATGCACAATTTATCTTTGACTACTACGAAAATGAAATTGAGATTCCTTTGTTTTATTGCACGCGTTAAGATTTGTCTACCTTGGTTTCATTTTCACAAAGAGACTTGGGAAAGGTCGGTTCTCATTCTGAGAAGACTTTTAAAAAGTTATTCACAACACAAAAGAAAAAAGTTGTGGTTCAAATTTGTTCTTACCTTATCTGGGCAATTTAATACATGATGATCAAAATTTTTCTCAGGGATGTGGTGCGATTGATTAAAAACACAAATTTTGTATCCTGCCCCTCCATGATTCTGAAAATAAAAATTGAATTGAATTCAGTTTCTGTCACAGAATCATAAAAAGTTTAAGAGCAAAGAATTCCCCCTTTCATGTGTAGGGGTCATCAAATTTAGGTTTGGTCTTTCATCACAGCATTTGGCCACAATGGGGGGAGGGGGGGAGGCCAAAGCCACGATACTAGATCCTTTGTTCTCTACTTTAAAAACAAAGGAACCAAAGGCCCTGCACACCGACACGCCAATGCTTCATTGGTCTGCATGCGCGAGATCTGTATATTACTTAGCTACTTGACTCACTAATGAGCATACACGCTAAGGGTTATTGGTAGTGGATTTTTTATTTCCACTGAACGAATCTATTCACGCGAAGCAAGCTTTCTCAACCTTGAGCATGAGCATGATTTGCAAAGATGTCGTTGAGAACTGCCATACTCTGCAGACTGGGTTCAAGATCTTGGCAATTCAACAAATTTTGATACTTTATCGCAAGAAACCGTCAAAAGAAATTCCTGCAATGCATCAGATTAACACAGTATTTTCCGAAAAAGGGCACTTCCCCCTCCCCCCCGTAGTTGCGTGCCTGCTGCATGCAGATGTGACTGATTTCTTTTCAAAGAGGTTTCTCCAGGAGAAGCCATAATTCTTTGTGAAAGAAAACCTCTGAAAGGGAAACCAGCCGAGCCTGCACACAGGCTAACGTAAGAGATGCTAGAAGTTGAGGGACAAATGCTAAACAGTCAGACAATTAACTTAAAAGTCAATTTTGATCCAGGATTGAGCAGAACTCTTGTCTCTCAGTTAGACTTTTTAGGTCTTTTATTCTAGCTTGCAATCTAGATTTTAAATCATTTTAATGTCTGAACCTTATTTACTATAACAGTTGGTGATGACAAACCCTGGGGGGGGGGGTACTTAGTATATTTTACTGACGGGACGTGTACTCCTTTCCGGGTGTCGTTTTCGCCTCTTCTTTCTAAAGCTGGGTATCAAAAGAAGGCAATTTCTCTAAAGCCGGTTGTCAAAGGGATATTTTGTTAGAGCGGGCTGATATTTCAATGCTGCGCAGTGTATGTTTTACGTTTTGGAGTATACTTTTTGCCGAATTTTTCTAAAGCCGAGTATCATTTTGAGGGGAAAATTCTAGAGCCGGGCCAAAAAAGATTTTCTTGGAGTGCACACCCCCGTACTTATTAAAGTCAAGTACCCCCCCCCCCATCAGGACAAAACCTCTTGAATATTATCATTATTTGATCCACCATTCTCAATATCTACCTGTCATTTCTTTTCTAAAAAACAAATCCGCGAAAGTTTTCCCTTTGACTTGACATCTGATTTGATCAAACCACGAAAGTTGATCCAGACAATTTACCAACTTACCGGGAGTAGGCCAATATATCAAAACCTTGAAATAAATTAGGGTTAGGGTTAAAACTGAAATAAATTAGGGTTAGGGTTAGTTTTGGGGTTGGGAGAAGGGTTAGGGTTGGGTTCAGGGTTAAAGTTAGGGTTAGCGTTCGGTTTAGTGTCAGGGATTTCAAGATTTGATATATATATTGGCGTATTACCAACTTATCTAGTGGCAAAAATTTCTTCCTGTTAAAATTTGATTGCCTTTAAAATAACTATTTTCTAAATTTTCCCATTTAATAATTATTGATGATCTTTTCCTCTTTTCCCCCTTTTTCCATAATCAAAATTCAAATGAAGATCAGGGTCAGATGGTCTATATTTAATGTACCCTTGTACAACCTTATTCTTTCCTTCACTCTATTTGAGGATTTGAACTTCAAACTCAAATTAAGCCTCCTTTACTCAAAAATTTATTATCTCGTGCACCAAACTTTAGGTTTGGTTTTTTAGGCCACTTTCCTGGCTTTCCACCCACACCATGTCCATAGCTTTCGGCCAACTTACCTTTCTGCATTTCCTCAAATGTTGGTTAAACCGACAGGCCCTTACGGTATGCACTTTATCATATGGGCAAACGAACAATTTTTCTGGGTCTTTATTGGAAAATGGCACGATGGTACTCATGATGAAACGAGCTTCACAGTCTTGAGGCCAGGAAAATTAAAAATTAAACTCGTTCGGTCGTTCGGCCAAACATGCAGCATGAATAGACTTACCACAACAGCATGAATACGAACACCAAAGATCACATCAGTGCTTCTGGTCAGCGGATCGTTTCCCTAATGACTCTCAAGCAGGAAGTTGTTATACGTCTTTCCACAGGGACCCCTGGAAAATGTATAACCCCCCATCCTCCGTAGTTATATAGAGTCCCTAGTCCCTAGCCTCCTGGATGGGGGGTTATACATTTCCAGGGGTCCCTGTGCGAGGTCTTTCGTTCGTTAGCACCCGCCACCTGTGCCTGCCATGCAGCCAGCATCTATTTTGTCATCCCATGCATCACGATCTCGCACGTTTTGTATCGTTTGTACTGTGCTCGCGTATCATTCCGTTATTTGAAGTTGTTTTTTGGACGCTCTTTGACGACTTTTCTGAACTAAACGAGGTAAGAAACTTCTCTTATATATTTTCTGCACATTTAAGTACTTTTTTGTGATTTTTTGGTGATATTTCACTGAAAATTTGATACAAAGCATCGTTGATTGCAGGGCGGAGCGGGCCTTAAGCCTACAAAATCTCTATACTTTGCCAGTGGCAAATAGGATATCGTCGCTGCCGTGTTTCTTTTTCCTTCTAGTTTTTACACTATAAATGACACATTGATTCAAGCAAAAGAAAACGAAAGGGCCTTATATTTTTCAACCTGATTTGCGCTATGATAAGCAGGCATTTGGATATGATTGTAAAGTAAGGGTTGCAAGGGTTCATATTTGTTTACTTCCGTGTACAGAAGAACCTTATAGTTTGTCAAAACTTTTAAATATATTTTCCCCCAATTTTAGGTTGGTATGCCACACTACAGATGTTATGTTGGAGGGTGTGATAACAACAACAAAAATTCAGGGAACATGGTGAAGCGAGGACATGTTGAAGGAGAACTGAAACGGCACTACAGGAGCACTACATGACCAAAGACCCAGTCAAGCGGGTGATCTGGGAGGCCAACCAAGCGGGTGATCTGGGAGGCAAAGGACGCAAACATTTCAAGGCAACTGATTATCAAGTTATCGTTATCACACCCTCCAACACAACATAGAATGTGTCATAGCAACCTAAAATTGGGGGAAATAAAGTTTTCACAAACTATAAGGTTCTTCTGTACACGGAAGTAAACAAATATGAATCCTTGCAACCCTTCACTTTGCAATCACATCCAAATGCCTGCTTATCACAGAGCAAATCAGGTTGAAAAATATAAGGCCCTTTCGTTTCCTTTTGCTTAGAATCAATGTGTCAGTTATAGTGTAAAAACTAGGAGGAAAAAGAAACACTGCAGCGATGATATCCTATTTGCCACTGGCAAAGTATAGAGATTTTGTAGGCCTTGGGCCTGCTCCGCCCTGCAATCAACGATGCTTTGTATCAAATTTTCAGTGAAATATCACCAAAAAATCACAAAAAAGTACTTAAATGTGCAGAAAATATATAAGAGAAGTTTCTTACCTCGTTTAGTTCAGTAAAGTCGTCAAAGAGCGTCCAAGAAACAACTTCAAACAGCGGAATGATACGTGAGCACAGTACAAACGATACAAAACGTGCGACATCGTGATCCTGATTACCCATCATGCACCGTTTTGTTGAAAGGGCGTAATACGCCCTCATTCCGTCACAATCAGGGAGCGCCGAGTCACAATCTTTGAACAAAATTTTTAGCCTACCACTTTCAGTTTGCTCATTCGAATCTAGCTCCCTTAGCTCCCTTGTATTTCTGTGTGTTACAGCGCCTTCGCAGAAGAATAGGTTTTAAACCGTAAGCCTAAGCCACAAAAAGAAAGTTTTCTTGTACCAATCTCTGCAGGACTATGGAAAATACATTTCCTATTCTTATTTCTCATGCTGTCTTAAAAGCACCAATCTAGCACAGGATGTTTCTAATTGATTTAAGTTGCAAAACATATCTGGGTATAAAATTCACGTTTTACGTTCAGTTCTTACAAGAATGTTCATAAAAATCGTAACGAAAAGCTGTTATTATGTTCTACTAGAGCTTAGGTTTTCAAGGAAGCAATTTTAAATTGTGGTATAATATGAGAAGAAAGTCGACACTATAATCCAAGGGTGTCTTGTGCATCGCTCAGATGAAAATGTGTACGAGATTTTTTAAAACAATAGGACTTTTCAGGACTATCAGGGATTTTGCTGCAAAACGAAGGGATTTTTGCCAAAGGCGAACGAGTTTGTATGGTCCATAACCTGTGTCCATTAACTCTAGGCATGATATGCCCTTGACTACACGTTTTTTATATAATAAAAAGTGGTTTATAAGAAACTAGAAGGATGGCCGAAAATTTAAGAAGCTCTAGTACTAAGTTCCAAGAAAGCAAAGCAATTTTTAATGCTAAATTCAAAGATATAATGGCAAATATGCCGTAAAACACTTTTCTTCCAAACTGATGCTTTTATATGTCAAGAACATATCTGCAAAATTCAAGCGCTTACAAAATAAGAAACAAATTAAGAAACTTTTAGTACAATGGGCTGATCCAAGTTTCTTATACAAAAAAAAAAGAAACGTGTACAACCTTGCTAAAATCGTCCGGATTTGAGGGGCAGCAAGACAGCATAAGATGAGACAAAATAATGCCAACACGATTGAATAATAGGTAAGTTTTCATTTAATTCCTTTTTACATACGATTTGTCCTATGCTTCATTGCAGGACGGTGAGACCTGCGAATATATACTTCTATGAAACTATCCAAATATTATGTCCATTTAAATCTAATATAAATACAGACCATTGAGAGTTTTAAACCACTACGTTCATCAGAGTCTTAAAGGGAATGTAAACATATAAAAGTGGCTCAAGCCACTTGCGGTCAAATTTTAGCCTATCAGATATCAGCATTTCCTGCTGACGTGGATCCGTTACCCAAATATGGTTCGGCACGTGCCACGACCTATTGTCTTTGCACGGCCATTTTTATCAAAGGCTTATATATGCTTAGATTCCCTTTAAACTAATATCTACCCGATAAACCAAAAATGTATTTAGTGTTTTAAAAGACATGGTAAAAAAACTTACAACAAATTTGAAACTCAACGTCCTTCATGCTTGAGCATCCAGCAGCGGTGTATTTCGTGCGTAAAACAAAGAATCAGGTCTCCGATAATACAAAAGCGATTTAAGGTTCTGTTATGAAGAATTCACGTATCTGAGGCAGCCCAATCAAATCAAAGTAAACAGAAAGAGCAAAAACCGTACGCTTGGCTAAATAGAAAGAGTGAAATTCATTATTCTGAACCGAAAATCGCTTTGTCTTATCTGAGACCTGATTCTTTTGTTTCATGAAATTCGTATGCATATTTCATGCACAATGTCATTTTTTCATCCCCTGGGGGATAGTCATGCACCTTGCTATTGTTTCAAAATTGAAAATTGGACAAAACTTGATCTTCAGTTTTAATACTTCTTCAAACATTTTGACAAAAATAGTGAATAACTTTATAGCGTGGCGATCAACTTCAGTTCTTTGAAATCAATTTTCAGATCAAAGTTAGCCTTTCCACTACGACTTGATCTGTGGTTACTGAAATCGGTGGAGAATCAACGATTCTACATCTCGCGATTCAGTAAAATTTTCTTTCTGACCAGAGTCCAAAAAATGTAAAACCATCCTTCGGACACCAACTTTGTTCATCTAACCTTCCTCATTTTATCAAGTCAAAATAACCTGATTTTTCGAACTCATCGCGTTGTCTATAACTCTAAAATATATAAATTAGTTGCTGTTGCCATAATAACCCAAAACTTTCCAAGGTTTCTTATAAAAATTACCAAACCTTCCTAAAATATGACATAAACAAGCTAAACCTTCATCCGGCTTACAGCCGCGGAGCCGTGACTTTTTCTGGACTCTGTTTCTGACTTCGGACTTCAATACCCGACCCAAATTTACTAGATGTACGCTTGCAAAATACTTTGATCTAAGTTAAAAGCATCGAGCTCAACCTCTGTGCAGCCAAATATCTCTTTCGTAAAATTCCTTCTCGGCCAAGTGAATGCATCTTATTGAATGATTGTCTCTGTTCTAAGCAGGATAACTCTTGACAGTGCCTTTTAAGCATTTCCTCCTGAAATTTGAACGGGTGACATTAGATTTTGATAACCACAGACGGATATCCTGTCAAATAAATCTGCATAAAATCTGCATTTAATTTAATGTGCATTAGCAAGGAGGAATTTTGTAGAAATAAATTTTACCCCTCCGCATCCACTCTATATCCACTCTATCACATCAAAGTAAACAGAGAAAGCAAATTGTCATGGTTGGCTACGCTGAAGGTGTCAAATATATTCTTGTGGCATCTGCTTTGCATTAATCAGGCCTGTGTCCTTTGTTTTACAAAATTTGCCCTTGCTATCTGTATCTGCTCAATAACACATCTTCTGCATTTCAAGATGCATGCTAAAATTTGATATTTTTAAAATTTGACCAGCGTTATTTCATGAATATCAAGCAGCCGCTATTTCAGCAATTCAGTTTTAGATTTAAAGTTAGTTGACGGAGCTAAGAGGAGGTAATCTATAAATAGGACAAAAGAACACCCACGCATATTATTGTTCCTCTAGCTAAATGATATCCACGCATGTGTCGCAATCATCAAATACAATAGGCCACAATAGGCTAATTTTAGACCTGCATATGCAGCTCTCAAGTTAGCTATTTATCTCCGTCAACTAACTTTAAAGGTGAGTATATTTTGAGGAATTTAGCTAAACAAAACAGCAAGCTTACCTCTTTCCTCTTGAATTTGTCAAGGACTTCTTTGATCCAAGTTTTCCGCAGTTCCCCGGCCTCTGTTTCACTCATGCTCGGTTGTGACATACTATGATTGTATCGGCTCTGTAGAATAAAAATTACATGCATTCAATGCTGAGTATTACCCTGCGTGCATCCCCTACTGTTACGTTAGGCTGAAATTTTTCGTTGAATTGAATTCATTTTCTGACGCCAGCGCAGGCTACTGAGTATGAGACGAGCTTGTATCGAAATATCCTAAATAACATCATGACTTCGCCAACTGAATCTGTCGATTTTATTTATTAGTTGCCAATTTATTTATAATTTAACATGGCCTAGTCCAAGAATATGTCTTATTTAATCAACTGTTTATGTCTTGAAATCAACTGTCTTATTAATAATCAACTGGAATATGTCTCATCGAATTTGGAACTAATTGTCATCTTTTGTCAACATCTGCTGGTCCTTAACATGATTTTCGTCACATTTCTACTTCTTATATTCAATGCAAGTCTTCAACTTATACCCCTTTCAAACTTTCAAACTTAAACCCGCTTAAAATGCATTTCATTGGTTGAAAGTTAACCTGGTTTAAATAAAGCTGGTTTAACCACAGGAGGCCAAATCGCGTATAATATGGAGGGTTGATATTTAGATCTGATCTCTTCTCATGGACACTTCCTGCCGCTTGCCGCTATGAAACCATAGGCTATTCGGTTGAATACAACTGGTATGTTGCTGTTGTTGTACTGCAATAACGCAACATTATTGGTTGTGTACTGAATTGGGTACATAGTACGGTAACAGTACGGTAACAGTACGGTAACAGTACGGTAACAGTACGGTAACAGTACGGTAACAGTACGGTAACAGTACGGTGACAGTACGGTGACAGTACAGTACAGTACAGTACAGTACAGTACAGTACAGTACAGTACAGTACAGTACAGTACAGTATAGTATATAGTATATAGTATATAGTATATAGTATATAGTATATAGTATATAGTATATAGTATATAGTATATAGTATAGTATAGTAATCAAAATAACAAGGAGCGAAGCTTATTTACCTTCCCAAATATAAGTATCTAGAGATAAATATAGAAATTCAAAATGAGGATATTGCAACAACAAGCTACATACCAACTTAGCATACTGTTCAAGCTTTTGATACATGATCGCACTACAAGCACTGATAGACTTTTTCTTACTACAAGCAAGACGATATCTTCTTTCCACTCTGACCAACTCTTGCTCCATACATAAATGCAATCGTTCCTGAAAGAAATAGACACGTATATAACTTTGCGCGTCAACGATCGTAAAGCCCTATTTTCAAAATTGCTGTTCATGTAGTCCTTATTCGAAACTATTGTCAGTGTTTTACTAATACTGAACAGAGCTGCTTTGATGCCCCCCAAGCAGACCACTAATTGAGTATTGAGGCCCGCTCACACTGCTCCGTTTTAAAATGAAAACGGAGAAAAACTTATCCGTTTTTGCCTTGCGTTCACACTGCTCCGCTTTGAAAACGGAGCTTTTCGATAACGCTAACGAAAATGAATAAATTTGAAAACGATGAGTTTTCGACACGATCCGTTTTCAGTGTGAACGCCAAAAACAGAGACATTTGAAAACGCTTCGCATTCCTTTGTATAGGCTGTTGATTACAAAGGCCTACAAACTCGCGATTGGCGCCTTTTTGACAGCTACTAACATAAGGCTTTGTCTCGAAAGGGGATTAACAAAACCGTTTTGCTGGAGCAGTGTGAACATCTATCGTATTCATAGCGTATTCAGTTGAAAACGGAGCAATGCGAACGGGCAGCGTTTTCATCAACAAAAACGAGAAAACGGAGCAGTGTGAACGTAGCCTAAGGCCATGTTCACATTGCTCCGTATTCGTTTTTATCCGTTTTCATTTTGATTCGTTTTACCCGTTCACACTGCTTTGGGTAATTATGAAAACGCTGCGAAAACGACGAAGCGTTCACACTGCTCCGGATAAAAAAGAAAACGCCATCAAAACGAGACCAACGTTTACAGCCCTGAAAACTGGGGACAAACTTTTCAAAGATTTCTCCAAGCATTAGATTAGCCTTGAGTGACTCAGCAATGTTGAGAACTTGTCGAAATTGGCACGTGCTAAGCATTTTGTTGTGTTGTTGTAGTTGCTAGCGTTTTCAAAAGTATCCGTTTTTGCGTTTTCGGTGTTCACACTGCGTTTTTGCGTTTTCAAAAGTCTCCGTTTTCAAAGTGCGTTTTCAAACATCTCCGTTTTCAGGGATGAGCAGTGTGAACGCAAGGTGAAAACGGATACTTTTTTATCCGTTTTCATATGAATACGGAGCAGTGTGAACGGGGCCTGAGAGTCTTGGATTGCAGTTTATCGATCGATAAGGTTGTCGATGATGAATCCAATTTGATGGTCTACAACGTTCATGCTCGATGATAAATGTGTAACCTTTCCGCAAGTTGGCAGTTTTCTTATAATTTTGGGCATCTGCGGGATCAAAAATTAAGATTCGACAATATAGCAGAAGTTATATTTTGGTTCCGACTGGAAATTCCAGGATGCAATCTCGAAACATGGGGCGCTCCATAAATAACAGAAAGTCATTTGCATAACACTTACCAGTTCTATTAGATGTTCCTGATTCAGCTCTTCTAACTGAGAATCGTCATCTGCAGGCCGCTATAGAAGATATTACAAAACATATTACGAATTTTATGTCGAAACAACAATGACAACAGCAACAACAACAGTATATTACACTCGCCTAGTGACAAAAAAATATATTTCATATCATTTTAACAGGGAAAGATGTCCATTAAAAATTATTGCTTCGCAATTTACCCTGTCAAGGCACTAAGATCTAATTACATTTGCGCTTGACACGGGACAAAGTTAATTCATCGTAAAAAAAGAGAATTTGGAGAAGCTTTCGGGTCCATAGATCTTTTGTAGCCCCTTTTCTGCCTACAGATATTTAATCGTGACCATTCAAGAGCCAATTCACAGTAGCAAATTGTCAAATGCAGTTAACCCTATGTCGGCAATTTTAATGATAAGTTGCTCAAAGGTACATATGTCCATCTTGTAAGTAATCCTGTGAAATGTCTTTCAGAAATTCCTACTGGTTCAGGTATTACAGCCACTTTAATTTTGTCCTAAGTGTGACATTTTCTATTCATACTCATACCAACATTTCACAGTCGTTTAGGGCCTAAAATTTTGAGATTTTAGGACAAGATTAAAGTGGTCGTAGAGCCTGAACCAGTAGGAATTTTTCAAAGAAATTTCACAGGATGACTTGCAAGATGAACATGTACCTTTGAGCAACTTATCATTAAGGGTGTGTTGATTGATAATTCCAAACCTACCAAATTCTGAACAGTAGACTTCGCAGAGGCGGAAATATATTTCCCAATCAAACACAAAAATCTTGAAACGGTAGGTTTCGAATTCACCACCGTGTCTTGCTAATGAAAGCGAGAATTTCTCTGAAGTCTGCCAAACGTTCTGCCTTTTGGAGCAGAAGGTTCAGAAGGCCTTCCAAACCTACCAAACCTACCGTTTTGAGAATTTCGGAGTCAATCAAACACAAATTTCGAGTCTACCAAGTCTACCGTTTTCAGAATTGGTACCAATCAAACACACCCTAAATCAGGCTGCGAAGATCTTAAAACCAAGAATTGGGCGACTTAAATTAGAGGCTCTTGGGCAACCGGCATGCATTGTGATCGTTTGTTTCGTTTTTCGTTGATTATTATACAGCATGAAGTTAGGCCACCTTTACAAATAGGGCTGCAATGCATGTCGGTTGATCAAGAGCCTTTAACAACAATTCATAATTCGAGACGAAATCCATCCAGCGTTAATGTCCTATGCTAAAAAATTGTTCCGATAAACGATCCTTGTGGCATCCCATGACAAATTCATTGTTTAAAAGTAACCCTCCAATAATGTAACGTNATTCCAAACCTACCAAATTCTGAACAGTAGACTTCGCAGAGGCGGAAATATATTTCCCAATCAAACACAAAAATCTTGAAACGGTAGGTTTCGAATTCACCACCGTGTCTTGCTAATGAAAGCGAGAATTTCTCTGAAGTCTGCCAAACGTTCTGCCTTTTGGAGCAGAAGGTTCAGAAGGCCTTCCAAACCTACCAAACCTACCGTTTTGAGAATTTCGGAGTCAATCAAACACAAATTTCGAGTCTACCAAGTCTACCGTTTTCAGAATTGGTACCAATCAAACACACCCTAACATTGCCAAAATAGGGTTAAAAAATTGTACTTTTTAATTGTACTGATAATTTTTGACATGGAATGACCCATAAAAGACAAATCAGAAATATACAAAGATAGTCATCTTCTTCAGTTTCTACTTCAACAACTACTTATCTTCTTTAGCTACTGAAGAAGGGTTATATCGAAAAAGTTTCAGCAAAGTCTTAGTATATTTCTGAATGAGACACTTACTAATAATAGTTAATATTTTCTCCATGCAGAAATGTATTTGTTTTCTTACCTCGCTTTCGCTCTGTGAATCAGCAAGCAGGTAATTTCCTTTGACAACAGCGAATTTTTCATAAGCCTCTGGTAACGTTTGACTTGCCTTCATGTGATCTTTTAAAAGTGCTTTTCTCCACGTCGACGGAAAAGTTGGACTAATCGACTTCTTGAAACTGTCCCTGTTAGCATCATGAGCAGCCTCAGTTTCATCAGGCCTCCTAATCATATTTTCATCATCGATTTTCTCTTTAGCAGCTTCTGGATCTGTAGTGTTATCAGCTGTGGCCGGTGCTTCGCGCGCGGGGCCAGTATTATCCATTATACAATGAGAAATTGAATTTAAATCGATATCAGCGACAACTTGTGCAATACCGCGCGGCTCTAAATCTACCGTTCGCGATCTAGTGTAAGTTGGTTTACAAACCGCGTCTGTTACTTGTGAAGTTACTGGTGATTCTGTGCCAACTGTTCGCGATATTTCATGCTCAGATACAGTAGTAGCAGTTGAACTGACTTCATTAAAATCTAAGCGGGAGCCCGTTATACTTGTTTTTGTATCAGCTGACCCGCTAACGACAATAAGTTTATCGCTATCCATACCTTTGTTTTCATGGTCAATATTCGTGCTAAGATTCGCAGTTGAAAGCCCCATGTCATTGTTTTTATCTGCTGGACTACCTGTGACTTTTCCTTGTTGTATAACTGGACTGCTGGAGCCGCTAATTTCATTCGAATCCTTATTAAATCCGTCGATACTGTCCAAGGTTTCTTGGCTGGAATTACCTATAATATCGTTTTCTATTTCTTCAATGTCATCTAACGTGTTATCTACATTTTCATCCCTCTCCTGACTTAGATTCTCGGCTATTTCCATTGAAATATTCACGATATGCCTGTCTTCTTCTGATAATTCAGAGACAAAACTTCTGCTGCACAAGCGTTGTATTTTATCGTTAATTTCCTCACTCAACATCGAAAAATCATGTCCAGTCATTTTAATGCTCGAGAAATCATGTTCTGTGTCTTTATGCTCTTCTCTAGAAGCATGTGCATTGCGAATCCCTTGTGTTAGTATCTTCAACGTCTCCTCTGGGTGTGAAAGTTCCTTCATATCAATATCTGTTTCCTCAAGCTTCGTCCCATGGAAAGGCCCTAGATGTTCCTCAAGATCGCTCACGGCCCCTAAATCACTAATGCCATCTTCATGAGGCTCTCCAACTGTATTCTCCACGGCTTTCGGCTCGTCAACTTCACAGTCGTCGACCTCTGGCCTACCTTTATCTTCAGTATTATTGATAGCTGTATGTTCATCTTCGTCTACCACCGCAACTGTTCTGGACTCCTGTTCATTATCCTTTACCTCTTTTTCATGCAGAGGCACTTCACGCAGAGGCACTTTAGTTTTCTCATTATCACAAATATCTTGTTCCTTGACTTCTGCATCTGTTGACGTAGCTATTTTATTTTCTTCACCCTTAGGCCACGAGGTGAGCGTTTCCAAATGTGTTGAGCTTGTGTCTGATTTCTTATGTGGGCTTCTTGGGGAATCCATCGAGACTGCATCGCTAGCTTCAAAAGCTGTCTCAGCTAAACTTTCAATATCTGATATTGAGCGGCGTTTTATAGCTTGATCACCAGCAGCAGACCCAGTGTCGTCAGTACGTCCTTTCGTCTCAACTAAACCGTCAATGTCTGACAGTGAGCGACGTTTCACAACTTGATCGCCAGCAAAAGACCCAGTGTCCTCAGTAGGTCTTCCTGTCTCTGGTAAATCTACAATATCCGACACTGAGCGGCGTTTGATAACTTGATCGCCAGCAGCAGACCCAGTGTCGTCTATAAGTTCTCTTGTCTCAGCTAAGCCTTTAATATCCGACAGTGAGCGGCGTTTGATAACTTGATCGCCAGCAGCAGACCCAGTGTCGTCTATAAGTTCTCTTGTCTCAACTAAGCCTTTAATATCCGACAGTGAGCGGCGTTTGATAACTTGATCGCCAGCAGCAGACCCAGTGTCGTCTATAAGTTCTCTTGTCTCAGCTAAGCCTTTAATATCCGACAGTGAGTGGTGTTTGNGGTAAACCTACAATATCCGACACGGGGCGGCGTTTGATAACTTGATCGCCAGCAGCAGACCCAGTGTCGTCTATAAGTTCTCTTGTCTCAGCTAAGCCTTTAATATCCGACAGTGAGCGGCGTTTGATAACTTGATCGCCAGCAGCAGACCCAGTGTCGTCTATAAGTTCTCTTGTCTCAACTAAGCCTTTAATATCCGACAGTGAGCGGCGTTTGATAACTTGATCGCCAGCAGCAGACCCAGTGTCGTCTATAAGTTCTCTTGTCTCAGCTAAGCCTTTAATATCCGACAGTGAGTGGTGTTTGATAATTTTATCGCCAGCAACAGACTCAGTGTCGTCTGTAGACCCTCTAGTTTCAGCTAGATCTTCAATATCTGACCGGCGTTTGATAACTTCATCGCCCGTAATAGACCTCAAGTCATCTATAGAACCTCTCGTTTCAGCTAAATCTTCAGTATCTGACAGTGAGCGGCGTTTTACAAGTTGATCATCAATAGCAGACCTCGTGTCGTCTGTAGCCCCTCCTGTCTCAGCTAAACCTTCAATGTCAGGAGGCGAACGACGATTTGTCACTTGATCGCCAGCAATAGGCTTCATATCAACCAACGACCCTCTTGCCTCAGCTAAACCTTCAACATCCGACAATGAGCGGTGTTCTACAACTTTATCGCTAGCAATAGACCTTGCGTTGTCTATAGATCCACTTGTCTCAGCTAAACATTCAATGTCTGATAGTGAGCGTCGTTTAATGACTAGATCGCCAGTAACAGACCCCATGTCGTTTAAAGCCGCACCCGAAACCTCTTCGCTAGGTCTGTGCTGCTCAGGGAGTTCACTACTACTTGCAGGAAGTGGCTTCACGTCCTTAACAAGAGGCTGTACACTTGTTTTGTTATCTTCTACGACAACTTCCTCAATACCCTTCTCTTTCTCTGCACCCTCTAAACTAATGTCCTGATCTTTGTTGGCATTCTTCAAATCTTCAATGCACGGTTTAACGTCTTCTGTAATAGGCTTCATTTCTGTCTCATGAAGTTTTGCTACTTTCAAGGCACGCTTAGGGTCCTCATCTTGATTACCCAAAACATCGACAGGGAGTTTTCCACCAGTTTCTAAATTGTCCACAACATCTGCTGGAAAATCTGTGACATTTTCGTCGCGTTTGAGATTGTCCTCGATTTGTGTAGGCTCGTCATGAATTTGTTTCCTGCTTCCTGGGCTTGGAAGAGGGGATTTTAATTTTGGCGGGGAAGCATCGCTAAGCGAGGTCTTCGCAGAGTCTACAGAATCTCCTTCTTTTACGACTTCTAAGAAACCAACACCTGATTTTTCGTCCACTGGCTTCGCTGACTTCCTTTCTGATTTCTTGGAAACAGGAGAGCTGTCAGAACTTTCTACCCCAACTACGGCCAAAGGTAAACAAACATCTAGAGTTGGTAGCGCTTTAGGTTTCTCTTTTTCCGCTGATTTTGGCTCCAAACGTTGGTCAACAAATTTTAACTCACGTTCCTTCTTATTCTTAGATTCTGTCGATTTAACCTTCTTTGATTCTTTGGATTTCATTTGAGATTTACTGGATTTTGAAACTTTCTGCACTGGAGTAAGTTGTAGCCCGAAATCCCAAATCTTCAAATCGACATCTTTACTCTCTCGTTTAGCTTTGACTGGCGTAGTCTTAGATTCTTTGGGTGCCATCTTTGAATCTTTTAGAGGGACATTCTTAGAGTCTTTGTTGTCCTTTGATGTTATCTTGGATTCTTTCGATTGTTTTAGTGCTGCTTTAGATTCCTTGGATTCTTTAGACAAGGTTTTGATATCTTTGGATTCCTTAGATGACGATTTGGATTGTTCAGATTCTTTGGGGGAGGTTTTGGATTCATGAGATTTCTTGGATGGGCTTTTATATTCTTTAGATTCTTTGGATGAGCTGTTGCATTCTGTGGATTCCTTTGAGGAGATCTTAGCTTCCTTTGATAATGTCTTGAACTCTTTGGATTCCTTGTATGAGGCCTTGGATTGTTCAGACTCTTTCGGGACGAATTTTGAATCGTGAGATTTCTTGAATGGGCTTTTAGATTCCCTAGATTCTTTTGATAAGCTGTTGGCTTCTAAGATTTCTTTTGAGGAGATCTTTGCTTCCTTGGTTAAAATTTTGAGCTCTTTGTCTTCCTTAGATGAGGACTTCGTTTGTTCACCTTCCTTTGTGGGGCTCTTAGATTCGAGGGATTTTTTGTGTGGGCTCTTGGATTCTCTAGATTCTTTAGATGAGCTGATAGATTCAACGATCTCTTTCAACGAAATCTTTTTTTCCTTTGGGAGACTCTTGGAATCTGGAACTAAAATCTTGGCTTCTTTCGATTTTTTGAACAAGGCTTTCGAATCTTTCGTTTCCTTGGTTGATACTTTAGATTCTCTGGGCTCCTTCATAGGTGACAATTTTTTGTGCTTCTCGGATTTAGAACTACTCGTGTCAATTTTCCGAACCTTATCTTCATTATTACCATACTTTTCTTTCTCTCCAATTTTCTTAAACTCGTTAAACTTTAACTCTAAGCCCTTGCTATCTTCAGAATCCTTGCCACTAGATTTCTTTGGATGAGGCGATCTCGGGATCTTTTCCGGTAAGATCTTATCAAGACTTGCCTCATTATCAGATTTTCCAGATTTTGAATCTTTGGCCCTGTGTTTCTTGGATTCTTTATCTTTCCCCTCCTTACATATTTTGCTCGACGAGTCGGGCCGGATCTTTCTAACCTTATGTGAATCACTTTCCTGTTTGCTATCCCTGTCCGCCTCTGCACTTAGCTTCACAGTCTCATCTTTTAAATCCAGATCTAGTTTTGATTTCTTCTGTTTCTCAACAGGTAATCTAACAACATCTAGAATGGCCTCGCTATCTGACGTATCTGAAGATGACGTCATACCCCATAAAGCGATCTTTGACTTTGTTGAGGAAGCTTTCTTCTTTTTTGTATCCGAAGCAACTTCTTGCTCAAATCGATATTTCTTTCCCTCTTTGGGTGACTTTGTTGTCTTCGCGGTTTCTTTTTTCTTGCATGACGAGCTTCCTTCACTTGTATCTAATCTTGAACGAACAGACTTTTTCTCAGATTCGCTTTCAATATTAGCACTTGCAGCTTCTCTATCGTCCATTTCCTGTTTAATTTCTTTTGTTGAGGTTACCCTTTTATCACTGCTGTTTTTACCTTGAAAATCAAAACGATCCTCCATCGACTTTTCGCCTGATTCCTCAAAGAATACCTTATCATCAACTTTCAACGAACTCTCACTTCTACGTCGTTTCTTGCCGCTTTCTTCCGCTTCAGAGCGTCTCCGTTTCTTCGATCTCTTAGCAGCCTTCTCTTCTTCTCTTAATTTTCCCTTCTTTTGCTCAGCGACAATATCCTTTTTATAATCTTTACCTTTATCGGCTTTTACAGAATCAATCTCGTTTTCTTCAATAGAATCCCGACTTGATATCCTCCTTCTTTTGTGCTTTTTCTCTGACTTAATTTGCTTATCTTCGAGTTTCACGATATCAGCAGACGAAGTGGATTGAGCTTCCAACAATATATCAACATCCATTTCCTTAGGTGTAGCATACTTTTTGGCGGTATTCATCTCTTCTTCTTTCTGAGATTTTTTAGGCCATTCCTGTTTGTTTTTATCGCGTTTCATCCCACCCTTTTCAACGTTCTTCAGACTCTCACTATCTGTTGCCTGATCCGAGAAACCAACGTCAGATTGAGGCTCTGAGAATCCGACATCAGACTGAGGCTCTGACAGTGAGTGCTGATCAGTAGCCGGGCTCTGGTCTGACAATTTCTCAAGAACATTAGTGAAAATGTTAGCACGAAACATATCACTTGTTATTTTATCTTCGTTGGCGTTGACTGCACCTTCCTCGAACTCAGCATCTGAAATATCACTGATGTACGGGTTTTTGTCAAAAGATTTTGTACAAAATTCCCTGGGTGGTGACTTGTATTGCGGGGATACAATGTCATCGAATATATTGTCATTTTTCTCATCTAACTCACTTTTCTCTAGCTTTGAAAGCGAGGAATCACTAATGCTTGATCTTCGCTGCAATTTGGAGGCTGACTTATTACGCTCATTGTCCTTGCTATCATTAAGACGATCATCACCATCATCGTCATCATCATACCTAGTGCTCTCAGCTTTTTTCTTTCTATAAGCCCTTTTAGGCGTGGGAGCAGAATGGTCCAAGTCGTCCCCCCTTTTGAGTTTCTTGCGTATTCTTTTGACTGACTTAACGTCAGTTGCAGTATCTTCACTTCTAGGAGACGTTTTCTCGCTTTTCTTTGTAGATATCTTCCTCTTCCGCTTAAATTTCTTAGAAATCCCATCAACTGAGTCATCATCAACATCATCAATATCATCATTTCTAGAAAATGCTATCTCCTTGGTTTTTTCTGAAGTCGATCTCTTCCGCCTAAATTTCTTAGAATTCTCATCAACTGATTTATCATCATCATCATCATCATAAATATCTTCACTTTTCGGGACCACTTTCTCCTTCGACTTCTCCGATGTTATTCTCTTCCGCCTAAATTTCTTAGAATTCTCATCAACATATTTATCATCATCATCATCATATTTATCTTCACTTTTCGGGACTACTTTCTCCTTCAACTTCTCCGATGTTATTCTCTTCCTCTTAAATTTCTTAGAATTCTCATCAACTGATTTATCATCATCATCATCATAAATATCTTCACTTTTCGGGACCACTTTCTCCTTCGACTTCTCCGATGTTATTCTCTTCCTCTTAAATTTCTTAGAAATCTCATCGGCTGATTCTACTTCAGTATGATCCTCGCTTTTAACTTCCGGGTTCTTAAAGCTTTCTTCGATTGCTGTGGAGATGGATGGCAAGTTTTGGTCAGTGTCCACCTTATCACCATATAAATCCTCTTTAGCAGATTGGCTCTCTGAAGCCGTGGAGTGACTTTCCAAAGCCGTATGCTTTGCCTTTTCCGACTTCTCCNAGAATTCTCATCAACTGATTTATCATCATCATCATCATAAATATCTTCACTTTTCGGGACCACTTTCTCCTTCGACTTCTCCGATGTTATTCTCTTCCTCTTAAATTTCTTAGAAATCTCATCGGCTGATTCTACTTCAGTATGATCCTCGCTTTTAACTTCCGGGTTCTTAAAGCTTTCTTCGATTGCTGTGGAGATGGATGGCAAGTTTTGGTCAGTGTCCACCTTATCAGCATATAAATCCTCTTTAGCAGATTGGCTCTCTGAAGCCGTGGAGTGACTTTCCAAAGCCGTATGCTTTGCCTTTTCCGACTTCTCCACTGCAGCTAATTTCTTCCGTTTGACCATTTCTGAAATCCGTGATAGCTCCATATCATCATCACTTTCATCATCATCATCAGCATCAGAAGAAATTCTCTTTTGACGTGAGCTCGTCACACGTGATGAAACGACCTTATTTTTCCGATGAATGGATAAAATTTCGTCATCATTGTCATTATTATTATCATCATCAACTCTGTCTTCCGGATGGGATTCAAATTTACTTTGATCAGCTTCTGAACTACGCACACTTGAAATTTCGTCGTCTGATGTCGATTCTGGTGCTGAATCTTCAGAGCAGGAGTAATTTTCTGTGGAGATAAAAATATCCAAAATTTATATATTATGTAAATTGATCGTTGAGAAAATCATGTTGTGATGAATTTTGCAGCATAAATCACTATATTTGTTTCATGGCCCACCCAAAACTGCAAAAAATATTTGGTAGCCCACCCAATTTGTTGGAATTATTTCATGGCCCATCCATATTCCCTCCGGCCCACCCTAGCAGATACCTAATGACCGGTCTCTAACACAATTATCTAAACTTGGTGAATGAAGTAAAAAGCTTTCAAGATGAGGAACAATACTTAGATACTGCACTGAAAAGTACCTGAAAATATTTGCTACAGTTTTTCAATGTTTTATTAACAAACTGAGTACAGGCGATAGAGCTCATAAAGCAATTCAAACGATTCAAATATAACGTATAACGTTAGCGATAACGTTAGCAGACCAAAATCCACTAAAAGCACGATTTCCCTTTCCGTTTCACGTTGATTAAAATATTAGCTCTAGTTTAAGCTCTCCGGGGTTTGAAAAGATCACACGTTGTCTGTCGTTACTCCCTGGGAGGATTTTGCGGGGGAAAATATCTGTATTTATCATTATGCAACAAAAAGTACATAAAAACCAGCATAGCCGTAGTGAAAGAAAATTCTAAAAATAATGTTACAGCGGCTTGAGAATTTAAACAAGAGAATTTAAAACACCTGAAATCTAGCATGTCACATGCTGAACAACAAACCTCGTCTTTAGCTGCACTTTTGCAGGATATTTCACAAATCTTAGAATGTTTACTGTTTGTTTGTTTGTTTGTTTGTTTGTGTGTGTGTTTGTGTGTTTGTTTGTCAACTTATTTAATTTCGAAAAATTTAAATACAAATAGCTTCTAAATATTCATAAAATAAGAGAAGCTAATCAATTTCGAAAATATTTACAATGGTATATATAACTAAATTAATGAAACTAATTAAAGGATTTCGATCAATGTTGTATTTCTCAAATTGATATGCATTGCAGCTGCATTCTATCCCATCCTATTGTTTTATTAATCTCTTGAAAACGTGTATATTTTGAGCAGACTTCATTTCATCTAAGAGACCANCCAATGCAGTGTAAACGTGGTCTGAGATTCATTAAAAAGTTTCGCTTTGCATCTTTTTAAAAAACCATCTGCTTCTTCGAGGCAACACTCACACATAAAAAACAATTGATTTTATAAAAAAAGGTTCCTATACTTGAAACCCAAACTTCAAACAGGTAAGTTTTTATGAAAGCAAACAACTGGTTGGGATCTCATTTCTACATGGTGTTTGGCATGATATAATTCGTTCGATGTCCTTAATCATGAGCTACATATATATACATGAAAAGCTGCTCAAAATATAGAGCTTTTGAAGCAAAGAGGCATAGACATCTTTACGACGACTCTCGGTTATCGCTATTAAATCTGACTGCCCATCTACCGAGTCAAAACAGAGTTGCTTAAAAACTAACAAATCGCAGGCTGCGTTTACACGATACCAGCAAAATTTGAAAAAGGCATAAAAATTTTGCCGGCACAAATTCAAAACGGCAGAATTTGAAAACAGAACTCTAACCGGCACAATTTGAAAACAGTGTAGTGTGAACACTTGAAAATAATGAAAAGGGAGCATTTTTCAACGCTTTCTAAACCAGGCTGCTTTAGGCCTAGAAACGTTTCTTTGTCGTCAAAATCCAGCCTCTTTGTCACAGAGATAGCAAAGAGATTGGTACCGTTGAATTTTCTACCGTTTCAAATTGTGCCAGTATCGTGTAAACGTAGTCTCAATATTTCAACCAACGAAACTTCTATTTCCAAGCTTGCCTTGCCTGCTTCTCTCCCTCAAAAGCTTGGATATGAAGCGTTTACATTGACAAGTTGAGACCCATGACTCAACAAGCAAAGAACTTGAGTATTACGTAGAAATATATCTTCATCATCTACTCAGTGGCGTAACAGAGACACTCGGGGCCCTTAGGAGCTTAGATGGGTTTAAAGAACGCCGGTCAATCTGCATCCTTTGCGGTCGCGCTTTGCAGAGAATGTTGTCATATGAAAATGGCCACCGCAGTCGAAAGGCAACACGCGAAGCGCGCAAAGGATGCTGGTTGATTGGCGTTCTTTAAAGTTACGGTTTAAAGAAGCCTTTTTGCACATATGGCCGCAAAGCACAGCTTATGAAAAAATTCTTTTGGAGCCCCTTTTGGTCGGGGGCCCTTAGTTCTCGAACTAAGGTGCCCTAAACTGCGTTACGCCCCTGCATCTACTCATCCATCTGCTTTTCTAACATTTCTCCAATCTGAAAGTCATCTTCACTTGACATACTGTTTTCACTACTGCTACTACCACTACTCTGATCATCATCATCATCATCATCACTCACCACCATCATCATTTTCTTTCACCGCTTGGGGTACCAATGCCCGCCTCTTCTTCCTTATAGCATCAAGTTTATCACTCAGTTCTTTCTTTCGTTTTTTATAGCTATCTAACCCTGTTGGAGGAGACGGGCTCCTACTAGATGACGATGAGCTCTTACTAGAGTCTGTACTGCTTCTTCCACTGTTCCTGCTACTAGATCCAGAGACGCTGCCTAACATATCCCCATCTTCGTCGTCTTCCTCGCCACTCAGCATGTATTCCTCTACTTCTTTATCCATCTCCTCCATTTCATCCTTGGTAAATGAAACCGGGTTCATAGACTCTATGATGTCATCAGGCGTTGGGATGCGGCTTCGTAACAAATCCTTGGCTTCATTCCTTGACCCTTTCCCGCTCCTCTTTCCCCGTTTGCTTTTAGACATCTCAGCAAGCGTTGGTGTTCCCCTAGTCGATGAATCAGAGTTGTTTCCACCGTTCCCTTGCTCTCGACTTGGGACGGGGAAGATCCTTTCATCCACCCACTCCCATCTCTGAGCACAACACCAAAGCCAGTCAACACCAACAAGCTTGACGCCTCGCATTCTGCTTGCTCTGTAAGCTTTCTCTGTTCCAAGTCTCGCAGCTATAACGTGCGTTGTAAAATCTTGCTTGTTAGAAGTCGTCGCTGACGAGACGACATTGTCTGTTACATTTGCTCCAAGTCCGATAGCATTACGATACACAGCACTTTTCTTAAGTGGAACATTAGTCGGGACGACACCAGTGAACACAATATTAGCACCTTTAAGAGTCTGTTGCCGTAATGCTGGTATAATTGCTCGAGTGTCCGGATTTGTCGTGCCAGGAGAACAAAATCGTGTGATAGTTGGATCGTCTCGGGAAAGTCCTCCCTTAGCTTTGATTTCATCCATTGATGAATAAAATGATGAGTACACTCTCTCGAGGATTTCTTCCAAGTAGAATAGATAATCATCGAGATCAGGAGGGTGATCTGCGCCTGAAAGAAAGAAGAAAGTTTAAAAAAGTTTCTGGAAAGCCCAAAAACTCCAAGTTAATTTATTTCTATAGTAGTAATTACGTGTAGTTTTATGTAATGGGTGGGTCGGGGGGTGTATCACTTGTTAGAGGAGTCGTGGCGTGAGGGCCGCAAAACCGATTCGTCCTAAACTCTAACTTCAGTCATTGACTTATTGTTTTGTTTGTTCTTGTTTCCTTGTTTGTTTTATATCTATCTTGCAAATCGGTTGGGTGGCTCTTTGGATGCGGCTTGGGGGGCGGGTGGTACATTTGTCCTGATTCACACGGTAATTTTTGTTTCTTTCTATGTAATGGCCGCGGGGTAGTCACATTATATTGCTCCTCGTGATATCGTCCTTGTAGTGTTCCGTAGAGTAATTTGTAGGTAGCGTAATTAGTAATATGTCTTGTAAATTTTTAATGGAATATAAAAAAAACTCCAGTTTCGTGTAGAAGGATTCAAGAATGTCTTGTCTATGTCTTGGCAAGCCTGTTTTGGGATAAAAATTCCTCAAAAATCCTATGCTGTTTTGCCAAGCTAACAAAACTATTGTTGTCAGAGAGATATCGTACCAGATGGAAGAAATTGGCTTCTTACATACAGATAAACGATAAAAGGAACTAACGCTTTTATAAACCTTTTTTTTTAAAGATTGATATTGAAACAAACGTCGCATCTCTTCTCTAATAACGTATTAAAATATGAAACTGTTTCGAGGTTCACGCCAATTTTGTACCTTAAACAAGGAAGAATGAAAGCGAGAACAAATAACTACCGTTCGAGTCATTGTCCAAATCTTGCGGTTCGGAAATTTCGCTTTCTGCTTTCTCACTATTTACTTTCCCTCCCTCTTTCTCCTCTTCATCTCCATTGTCATTATTTCCATCTTCCGTCTGCTCCGATTTTGCATTTTTCTCGCCATCCTCTCCATCTTCCTTTGTTGTACCATTTTCCTTTGTTTTTGCATCCTGATCTCCATTCTCTTGTTTACTGGTGGCATTCTCGTCTTTATCAACGGCCTGTTTTTCATCGGGATTTTCAGGGGATTCTGTGTTTCCAAATGGGTCATTAATATCACCAGTTCCAGTAAAGTATCTGTATGGCTTTACGGTAATAAGATTTGGTGCAAAATTCCACACATCCTCTCGATCGTCTATTATGCATACCATGTGATCTCCACAAGGAAATAAGGCTCTGAAATGTGAAATAGGAGAAACATTTTAAATGACGGAGTTATAAAACAAATGAAAGCTGTCTGAAAAGCAGCTGATAAGGCAATTACGGGAATTCATACAGACGACACGTCACGTGACTTGATCAATTCGCGCTCGAAAATCAGACTTTGGGTAAATGAAGCCATTACAAAGTATAGCGTCGCACTGGGATTTCGAGACTGTCTCGTTTATTTATCGCAATAAATAAATTCAAAAGGGTTGGAAGCTGTTAAAACTATTCAAAAACTTTAGCAGATAGATAGGCGAATGTCTAAAAGGAAGGTTCACTTTGAAGAAGCGACGAGCAACTCACAGCCGACAGAGTTTGTGCTGCTAACTACAAAATTATCGACGCAAAGGCAAGTTTTTCACAGCTTTCTTGGCCTAAATTTTTGTTTTGCTTTTAAAAACAGCATGTTCGTGTGTTTATTTCA
>REGM01000309.1:290006-328043 GCA_004194415.1 Aurelia aurita
GCAAAGGTAAGTTTTTCACGACTTGCTTGGCCTAAATTTTTGTGTTGTTTATAAAAACAGCATGTTCGTGTGTTTATTTCAAAGGTTGAGTTCTTACTGACAATTGCTGCCTATCCTTTCCCTACTCACTATCGCAAGGTAGAATAGAGGAGCAATTTCCTATTTGCAAATCAACTTTTTGCAAATTTCCTATAGATTCCTATAGAAATTTTCTGAACATTTATCCCAAAACAAGATGGCGTCGTGTTTTCAACGATGATGTGACGTCATGCCGTCTGTATCAATACAGACAGCAGAAGTTCGAATGTCATTAGCATTAGATGTTTAGTCATTACGGCCATAGCTGCAAGACAGATGCATTACAGACTGCTTTTAATGTATATAACAAGTCTTAAGGAATGCCCCAGGAATGCTCATCCAACAGTGTGCAAAACTGTTCTGCTTTCGTTAAATAATCAGATCACGTAAACTTGCAGTAACGGCGAGGACAACACTTGCTCTTGTCATTGCTGTGAAAAGTTGCAGAAAATGCATCCGGGTTTTCAAAACGATTTTGGAAGTGGCTTCGTCTTGTAAGTAAGTCGATAATAACGTCGGAACAAAAGACCCAGTTTTGTATTGCATGAACTCTCAAGTATATTTTAAGATCTTGGCTATTCAAAACAGCTTTTAGCAAGATAATTTTCCAAATGACTATGAACGTACAACTTTTGAAACCGGGATGGCTACTTTTTATAGGGAAGACGTTGCGCTTTACCTCAAATCCTGTGACTTGCTATGTCCATCCAAACATTCATCTCTTGATCTGATTCTATGAGCAAATAGTTTTTCATCTGGATCTAAATGCCTTGCAATGGTATGCGCATACATCCTTGAACCCATTGTGAAGATATGTAATTCATAATATTTGGAGGCTGCTTCTAGAAACTTCTTTGCTCCCGGTCGTAGCTTTGTGTGGTATTCAAAAGGATGATCGGGAAGCCGAAAATGGAATATGTCCTACAAAGTAATAGTTACATTCTTCATGAGCAGACTTTACAAAAATTGATGTTGAAGAAAATAAACTTGTGTCAACAATAGGAAAGAATAATGAAAGGGGGAGGGGTAAATAAAGATTCAAGCAAGAGATATTCACCTGCAAGTCCTTGGGAACTGCTTCATGTGTTGTATGAATCAATGTTTGATCCAAGTCAACAACCAATGCCAGTCGTTTTGTCTTCAATAGTTGCCTTTCATCATAGCGAGCTATTCTCTCTGCCTCCTAAAAATGAAACATTATTCAGTTTAGAAGATAACATTATTATTGCAAATCGCTTTTATGGCTTACAATTTAGAAATTTATGTCATCACAACCTCAAACAATTTCAAAAATTAAAAAATGCTGTAATTTCGAACATAATCAAGATACTAAGAATTCTCACAGTAGAATTACATCATTTCAAGTAATTTAATCCGAAAAAAGATGTAACAAAGATTTGCACAGTCTTCTTTTAAGATTTGATGCTCATCCTATGCTGATGGCATTCTTTACTTGTAATGTTGCACACTTTTGTGCTGCTGAGTTCACTGCTATCAGATTTTCAAAGGTTCAAGTTTCAGATGACCACATTGCAGGAAACTTATGAGCAATTTCAACAAAACATTCTTTCACTTTTATTTATCACAAATGATCAATTTATTATAACCAAAACAATTGATGGTGGTACTGGTGCTAGCCTACGAGTAGACCCATTATCCAAAAGAAGAAAGGGTCTATGAAACAAAGACCGAAAGCTTGCTACAGCGGTTTCTAGATTTCCGGAAACTTAATTTATGTTGCCTTTGTTGAGACTCGTTTCACACATTATTTGAATAGAGGATTAACATAATTAATTGGGTGGCCGTAGCAAGCTTTTGCTCTTTGTTTCGTAGACCCTTTTTCTTTGGATAATGGGTCTACTCGTACGCGAGTCAATTGCCAGAATAATAAGCAAGCACAACAAAATATGCTTTGTACCTCTACGCTAACTTTCAGCTCTGGAATGTTATGCACCATTGAAATTTCTGCAGCAACTGGTTCCGATAAATCTCCTGCAATCCCAGCTTCCCTAAAAATTTTGCAAAATGAGATATTTTCTACTGCTTTGAATAGAAATATACTATTAATTTTTTTTCCAAAGATGGATATGAGAATCGCATCACTAAAAGTACTACACGAAATTCACGTACATATAATATATAATTGACCTAACTTCAACAAAATACTTGGGTTGAGATACAAAACATGCAGTGCATACATGGAATAGTTACATCATACTCATAATCATCATCATTTAAAACTCACTTTTACAGGAGTAGAAACTAACCAATTAACACATAGATACAACAAATAAACAGCGAACAAAATTGAACTAAAGTTCAGGTTGGTTTCCATGCATGGGTATTTTTGGCTTGGAGGGAGTTGGTCTAGGAATGGAGATGAGTAGATGGAGTTGATTCTGATATACAGTAAAATGTTTACCACAGAATGTCGTTAATTCAACATAAATATCTCATAAAACCTTGCAATGAATGTGATGAAAGATATCAAGCAGATACATTTGATGACAAGCGCAACAACGATCAATTTCATTTTGACCCTCAGGATGACATGACAAAAAGACTGAGAAAGATATCAAGTATATTGTACTGATCATGGTATTTTCTATCATCTTTTGGCAAATGAATTGGAGAAGGCTTAAAGTCTGTATCAAATTATATGTGTTGTCACGTGAAAATGCCTGTGAAAAAAATAACTGAAGAGAATTCAATTGCATATTGCAAATCTCACATGACATCTAATTTGAGACAGACTTTAATGCCTTGCCGAGGGATGTGCACTGTAGTGCTGCTTGTGCCCTGAAATGATCAAGACAATATACATTTCTTTCAGCAATTTTGCAAAAGAGTCTGGATTGAGCATCAGTTTTACACATTTTCATTTGAAAAGTTTGACTGGGCGGCGTTAGAGCTTCTACCATNCCCTCAGAGTTTCCCACTGCTTTCCAGCACCATCAATCCAAAATATGCTCCGCGGTCTCCGTATTTCATAGGCAGTTAAGTTTCAAATTTGGTCTTTTGTTGCCTAGAAAATTATCATTAAACGAAAAAGCCTTTACTACCAACCTATAGACGAACGTGTGCTTTGAGGTCTGCAGGGCACCACTCAGTTTTGCAGGGCAAAAACCATTTTCACCCCTCCAAGAATATGGGTCTAGTTACGCCCTTGAGAATCGTTAAAAATGCTTAATTGGAACGCAATGTATCTTGGTAAAAAGTTCCTCAGCGCCCTTCGGCATTATCGTCTGCTGTCAACATCTGATAATGATTTTCTTATAATTGATTTGCTAGTTTGATAAAAAAGTTTGGTAAAAAAACATCTGTAAATGTTTGATGATTCCAAGTAATTGTTTTGAAACACATACTTCCTGTATCATGACCACTTTCTTAACTTCCCCTTTGGTGTGGCTTTTGGTTAAACACAAAGCAGTCTTTCAAATTTTCATGTGGGGAAAACAACTGCAGAATTTGTCAGAGAATATTGTGAGTTCTACTACTATAAGTGTGCTGAAAGGGGAAAATCTGCAAAATGATTTGTAAATAAACATAGGGGTGTGATAGCTCTTGTTCCCAATCAACTTAGAACATTCTGTGACTTTACTTTATTCCTTGCTTCATGGCAAATGTTTGTACTTACTTTCTCAAATCAGCTCCACATTCACAGCACATTTCTTTCATTACAATAGTGTGCATGCAATGCTCTTCTTTGATGATGATGACAGGAGCCCTGTTGTTGTGAGGTGAAAGAAGAATATGAGATGAAGTTTGCTTGATGATCAAAGTGAAAGTAGAGCTTTCATCTTGCAAAAAATATATAATGTGCCATTCACAAAATTCAGCAGTTTTCAGGAAAAACATTGCAGAAGATGCATGACATTTTTGTCCAAAAAAGCAACTGTTACAGTATTTTCAAAAGAGTGTTCAACTAGTCTGTGTATGCGTTTGTTTTCCAGAACAGAAGCACCTGCGCCATGTATGCAAATCAGGACTCAGTGGCTGAACTCATTGTGAAAATAGATTGCAATTTTCATATGTTCTTAGACCAGATAAAGCTCAAATCTGTTTCAAAATTTCATACAAAGGGTATCTTCACTTTTACAACTATAGGCCTCCCTCCTCCTCAATGGAAAGATTATCTTCATTCTGGGACCTCACACACGACAGGACACAAGGATGACCTGGCCTAGATATTCACTGAAAAATGTGCACCACCAGTAACAGCACATTGTGCACAAATGGTCTATCGAGGTTTTCAACGACATCTTTAAAGATAGGATGCATTACCCTGGCAGAATTTCTTCACCAACTTTCGCCACAATTTTGGAAACCCTGCCATCAAATCGTGACTTCAGTTTCCTTTCCGCCATGGGGGCTTGAGAGCCATCTTCTCGTTTGCAGTAAACGTAACTTGCAAGATTAGCATCTTTGACTATTTCATGACCTTGTTTCACGTGCCATTTCGTTACTTTCACGGTGAATTGGGCAGAAATAGCAACTTTGCGAACAGACGCCATTTCAAACTGCAAGAGGTTCTTCTTTGGCGGGCTGCGAACTACTGCGCAGCTGTCCTTCTGAACCGCCACGAGGCAATTTGACTCGTCTTCAAAAAGGTGCCTCGATTTCATTTACTTCCTCTTTTGGAATATTTGTTGATCAAAGAAGGTAAGACAAACGTTTCTCCTCCAAAACTTTGCTCAATTTGGCGTCAATGAAATGTTTTATTGCTAGTATGCATTTAGGCAATGGAAACCAACTTAGCAGCTGCAAAATANCCCTGCCATCAAATCGTGACTTCAGTTTCCTTTCCGCCATGGGGGCTTGAGAGCCATCTTCTCGTTTGCAGTAAACGTAACTTGCAAGATTAGCATCTTTGACTATTTCATGACCTTGTTTCACGTGCCATTTCGTTACTTTCACGGTGAATTGGGCAGAAATAGCAACTTTGCGAACAGACGCCATTTCAAACTGCAAGAGGTTCTTCTTTGGCGGGCTGCGAACTACTGCGCAGCTGTCCTTCTGAACCGCCACGAGGCAATTTGACTCGTCTTCAAAAAGGTGCCTCGATTTCATTTACTTCCTCTTTTGGAATATTTGTTGATCAAAGAAGGTAAGACAAACGTTTCTCCTCCAAAACTTTGCTCAATTTGGCGTCAATGAAATGTTTTATTGCTAGTATGCATTTAGGCAATGGAAACCAACTTAGCAGCTGCAAAATATTCCAAGTCTAAGAACTGGCTGTATAGTTCAGTTCATATCAAGCATGCCAATTGATGAAAATGCTTACAATACAAACCAGTCCAATATTTGCCATAATATTGATCATGAATTATCTGTCAACGTTGATCAGTCAAAAATTGCATTATGATGGAAATTCTAACTTAGATCTTATGATTAATTTAAAAAGATATATATAGTCATAAGTTGCGCTCATTTATACTTGAGGCTTTTTTTGTAAAAAATGCTTCAAGACGGTGCGGTGGAGATTTCAATGAGGTAGCCATGGTCTCTTGCTCCCTGTGTTATCGTCCTTGTAGTGTTGTAAAGTAAATCATACAGTAGGTAGTGTCTTAGTAATTCGTTTTTGTAAATCTTTAATTGAATATAAAAAAAAAAAGATTTCAATCAAATTTTGTCTAATTTTCGGCTCCAAAGCATTGACAGCAAGCATGAAAATCCTCTAGGGAGGAAAGGCAAATTACAAATATGCTCCTTGCATATATAAATATATGCATAGCATAAAGCAGTTAAGTTTGTTTGATTAAAACAAGAGAATTTGACCAAAAAAAATTCTTGTCCTTTTTCAAGCTTTTCAAAAATAGCTTCAAAAGAAAATGTCCATGAACACTAAAGTCTGTCTCAAATCAGATGTCGTGAGATTTGCGATAACGCAAAATTACTCATGCAGAACACTTCAATTGTTATTGTTCAGGGGAATTTTCAGGGCATTTTCACGTGACATCTAATTTGAGACAGACTATGGAACAGTATGCTTAATGTCTCGTTCAATTCCTACCCTGACCATCCCCCCCCGGGCAGCCCGGGGGTCAGCAAAAATTGCTTGCACAAATGCCCGGGGGCGGGGGAAATTTTTCTGGCGAATGCCCGGGGGCCGGGCCCTGAAAATATGCCATATTCCCAGTAACTGTATAATGAAAAGCTCCTGATGTTGTATAATGCCCCGGGGGCCGGGGAAAAATTTACTGTCAAATGCCCGGGGGCGGGGAATATTATTTGAGCAAATGCCCGGGGGTGTCCCGAGGGGGATGGTCAGGGTAGGAATTGAACGAGACATAATGGGGGCTTCATGTTAGTGAAATAATGATTCACTTATATAAGTTAGCCTTCTCGCCATAAAACAACCTGATGACTGATTAAATTAGTTCCATAGTCTCTTGATTGTCATATGACAATAGACATTAAAGATTGCAAAAGTTATTATTAGATTGCTAACAGATATGTATGCATGCATACCTGATCTATTCATAATTGTCACTGCAGCATTAGAGCCTTCATCAAAGTCATGGCAGCTCTTGAGGCCAAATTCTTAGGCTCTCTTGGTGGATATGTAGCACTGGTGACTGGGGCATCCAGAGGTATTGGGAAGGGCATTGCAAAGATGATTTGTGAAGCTGGTGCCACAGTCTATATAACAGGTTCGTAGAGTGTATGGTAGACTATCAAATGCTAGATTATACATGGTTGCCTTAGGTGGCCCCCCAAATTTTTTCAGACATCACAACTTAGCAGCACTGTAAAATGTACTTCACCACGCTAAAGCAGAAAGAAACTTTTTGAAAATGAAAATATTATTATTTAGAACACTCTCACATATCTCATTAACTGTCTGAGTTGATCTTTACTGAGTTGATTACAATTTTGACCTTTTTGTTTCATTTCATGACTTCAGGACGGTCCAGCCATGGCATACAACACTTACAAATTTACACCTTAAAAAGTTATGAAATTAAGAAAGAAACTTCTAGAAAAGGAATTGAATTGAATAGACTGCAAAATGCTCTTGGTAAGAGTGTCATGGTCTGAGGGAAGAGAAGATGTCTGCATAATCTGTTCATCTCTGTTGCTGTCTTTCAGCTTACGTAATGACAAATTCAGGGCCGTAGGAAGCATCTTAAACTTGGAGGGGCACGACACTTCAAGAGCACTTTTTTCATTAAGCTAGAGGGGCATTTCCTCCAATCAAAAAGGGCAATTTCTCATTTATTACTAAATCTTGGGGGGGGGGCATGTGCCCCCGGTTCCTACGTCTCTGGACAAATTACTGGTTTCAGTAACCTTTCAATTTTCATGTTTTAAAGGGAGAAGAATGGATACTGGTGATTTTCCTCTTCGTGGAGCTGCTGAAGATGTCAGTATACATATCTCTACGAAATTTTTACTTAACAACAACGTGTCACATTACTTAAAAGAACTAATCAAATCTTGGTCAACAACTGCGATTGTCTAAAATCCTAGTACATTTGTAAACATTGGTCTTTATTTCTTGAGAAGAAGAGGCTGCCCCTGAAATCTGTTGTTTCTAGTATGCTATTTTTTAATACCCCATTTACGCACTGACACAGTTAAACCAGCTTTATCTAAACCAATCAAATGGATTTGAATCCGAGTTCGAAACTCCCATGCAATGAAGCGAAATTTCCCGAGATGCAACATGAACAGCGCCTTGGCATTCGACTGCGGAATGGTATATTAGAACACAGAATTTGACAACCTAGTTTAGTTTAAGCTGGGTTAACTTGCAAATGTGAATAGGGTATAAGATACCTGAAATCATACAAAAATTTCCCTTGGTCGTTTGGTATACAAACAAGTTCAAAAACCTGTTATTTGTATTCTTTCCTCCAAATCCCAGAGAATTCATACAGTAGCAAAGTCCTTACATTTTGGATGGAGTTATGTCTTTTTTTATTTTCTTTTTTTTATAAACCAATTCAATCACATTACAAACATTGTACCCTACTTTACGCTAAAAGAAACTACTCTACAGTGAATACAATAGATGACTGCACTAAAGATGACACAGCTGGAAACTTTTACCATGCTCCCAAATGCATCTCGCAATAAAGAGAAAGCTCTCTCGCCAATGAATCAGGGATTCGTTATTGGGGGTATCGGGATTAGTGTTGAGAGAACGCAAGGAATCTTGTAAAATTTCCCTGCCTCATCTCTAGAGCAGTCGACAATTACAATCTAATAAAAACCTTACAAAACAGAATATATTACACTATAATTAAGAATAACAACAAATTTACGACAAATAACAAGACCAGACGATACCACAAAGGTTGTGTACTTGCACATCTCGTCTGAAGCCAAACGAGAAACGAAAAACAAAGACAACACAAAATTGACAAGCACATGACGAAAATGGGAAAGAGAGGGATACAGCTTTTCAATTGGTTCTACTGTATGATAACAAAGCAAAAGAGAACTTATTAAGTTAGCCGATTTGTCGTTTTTATGTATTCTATACCGGGTGACCCAATAAAAAGTAAAACTTTTTGAAAAATCATCAACATTTGATTATATCACCGATCATGAAAATTTCTTCATGTGCATTTGTATCAAAGACCAAATTAATCTTGAACATATTGCAAAGTCTTGAAATGGATTTGAATTTGTGGGAATTTGTGCTTTTACAAGCTTTTACAATACTATTGCTCAAAATATGGTTTCTTGTCCCATTATTTTTCAAAAAGTTTTACTTTTTATTGGGTCACCCGGTAGATGCTACGAGTTTTGTCTTCAGTACCCAAAACATTGGGTAGAGTCTCAAATAGAGTATCTATCTGGGTTTGAACAAGATCTTTGGCATGAAAAACTTTTTTGTATGTCACAGTGTCCAAAAGCCAAAAGTATAGGAATGTCATCAATTTAGCGATATTTTTCTTCTCAAGCTCTGAATCTTGATCTGTCTTTTTTAGATAAGTCAAAAAGGTGGGAAATGTGTGCCAATAGAATGTGATCATGCCAAAGATGATGAAGTTGAAAGACTGTTCAAGAAAATTGGCGAAGATCAAGATGGAAGATTAGATATCCTTGTCAATAATGCATTTGCTGGTGTTAATGTAAGACCTTAAAACAGTCGTTGTTCCTGTACTTTTATTTCATTCATATAGTCTAGCTGTTTCCTGTTCCATCAAAAATCGGAAGAACTAGCAAATAGAAATATTTTTGTTGGAAAAGTTCATAGTTTGGGTTTTCTGCAAATAATAAGCACATGAGTTTAAAAGCGAAACTATGGAAGTCAGTTTGAACGGGGTGAAGATAAGAAATCACCAGTCTATTGAAAGTCATAGGAAAAGAAAGTCATGTTTAAGGTACTGACGTATTCAAAATCTACAATGAATTTCTGTTACAGATTCAGTTCCAAAGTTCGTTTGTCTATCTTTATTCAATACTAGTTTTGAACTCGTACATAATCTTACCTCCGAAAATTGTACTTTACGAGAGAATTAAATGTCAGAAAAATACATGAATTTAAGTTGAACAGCCTTGTTTCGAAGACATTTTAAGATTTCGATTGCCGAAAGTAGTCTGAAAGCTGATCATTGTCTTCGAAATGGATGGTAAATCTTTGACACTAATTCGATATGCAGAACTTCTAACCCCGGAGGGGTACTCACTAATTTTCACTGACAGTAATGTGCCCCTCATAAGGGTGGGTTTTGCAAGGTAAAATTCTCTAAACAGGGCATAATTTTGGTAAAAATTCCTTAAAAATGAATCTAAACGCGAATTTTATTTAAATTCTATTATATTACGTCATCTTAAGAATGGGTTGGTCAACCATTACATCACATCATAGACTGACGACGTGATTCCTTATATTCGTTCAATGTTTTAATGTGATTTTTTTATTTTCTCTCATGCAAGCCATAACCATGATTCAAGTCAATGCGGAAAACTGAGACTCATGTAGTCAGTACAATCACATCATAGAGGTGGGTTGGTCATCAAAAACTCGGGGGCACACCCCTGTGCAAATATGGGTGAAGTACCTCCCTCCCGTTTCGGACACACGGTACCTTTCCCGCATTTTGAAATGTTATTTAACCGATGACTATTTTTTATCTTTCTAGTTCATAATGCAAAATATGGGTAAAAAGTTTTATGAACAGGTAACAATTAAGTTTTATCATAGTCATGGTTTTATGAACATATCTTTAGTAATGCTCTACGTTTCTATGATTCTCCAGTTCTTGCTTTGACAACTGTCCTTCTCCCCTTTCAGTACCTTATTCTTCCTCTCCAATGTTTAGAGATCAATCACCGAAAAGTGCCTTTCAGCGCCTCTCCAGCGTCTCTCCAGCGTCTCTACCAACCTCGTTCCCATGACCCAAAAGGAGGCTGCTGAATCCAGTATCGACGTAGGAAACTGGCCCTCGAAACCAGGTTGCGTCTCCCCGCTCCCCATAAAATCACAATTTGAAAACTATAACGATTCGTCAGTCAGGTCTTAACTTTCAGTCTTTATTTCTGCAGCCCGTAGAAGGTTGGGACATCATCAACAATGTTGGAACGAGGTAAATGTACTATCTCTGTTTCTTTGTATCACATCTTGGAGTTTATTCCTTTAAAGCCCCATTGCTAACCATGATCATTTGCCGCNCGAGGACCATCTTGTCACAGAAGCGGGGACCTGATCACTTTTGATTTCTATAAACAAATAAAGATATTCTGCCTTTTGAAGTCAATGATATCCGAATTTAGTTCAATTTACAAATTCCAGAGCACGTTAAGACTAAAACGTGCATTTCACCCCCTTTGGTTTAACAGACAAAAAAATTCCGAGAATTTTCCGACGAAGCACTGATATTTCCGAAAATCCGATGATTTTGAAAATAGGGGGGCCATGGCCCCCCCTGCCCCCCGGCCACGACGCCCCTGGTATCTGGGTTTGAACAAGATCTTTGGCATGAAAAACTTTTTTGTATGTCACAGTGCCCAAAAGCCAAAAGTATAGGAATGTCATCAATTTAGCGATATTTTTCTTCTCAAGCTCTGAATCTTGATCTGTCTTTTTTAGATAAGTCAAAAAGGTGGGAAATGTGTGCCAATAGAATGTGATCATGCCAAAGATGATGAAGTTGAAAGACTGTTCAAGAAAATTGGCGAAGATCAAGATGGAAGATTAGACATCCTGGTCAATAATGCATTTGCTGGTGTTAATGTAAGACCTTAAAACAGTCGTTGTTCCTGTACTTTTATTTCATTCATATAGTCTAGCTGTTTCCTGTTCCATCAAAAATCGGAAGAACTAGCGAATAGAAATATTTTTGTTGGAAAAGTTCATAGTTTGGGTTTTCTGCAAATAATAAGCACATGAGTTTAAAAGCGAAACTATAGAAGTCAGTTTGAACGGGGTGAAGATAAGAAATCACCAGTCTATTGAAAGTCATAGGAAAAGAAAGTCATGTTTAAGGTACTGACGTATTCAAAATCTACAATGAATTTCTGTTACAGATTCAGTTCCAAAGTTCGTTTGTAAGCAGCTTCTATCTTTATTCAAGACTAGTTTTGAACTCGTACATAATCTCCCTTCGAAAATTGTACTTTACGAGAGAATTAAATTTCAGAAAAATACATGAATTTAAGTTGAACAGCCTTGTTTCGAAGACATTTTAAGATTTCGATTGCCGAAAGTAGTCTGAAAGCTGATCATTGTCTTCGAAATGGATGGTAAATCTTTGACACTAATTCGATATGCAGAACTTCTGACCCCGGAGGGGTACTCACTAATATTCACTGACAGTTATGTGCCCCTCATAAGGGTGGGTTTTGCAAGGTAAAATTCTCTAAACAGGGCATAATTTTGGTAAAAATTTCCTTAAAAATGAATCTAAACGCGAATTTTATTTAAATTCTATTCTATTACGTCATCTTAAGAATGGTTTGGTCAACCATTACATCACATCATAGACTGACGACGTGATTCCTTATATTCGTTCAATGTTTTAATGTGATTTTTTTATTTTCTCTCATGCAAGCCATAACCATGATTCAATTCAATGCAGAAAACTGAGACTCATGTAGTCAGTATAATCACATCATAGAAGTGGGTTGGTCATCAAAAACTCGGGGGCACACCCCTGTGCAAATATGGGTGAAGTACCTCCCTCCCGTTTCGGACACACGGTACCTTTCCCGCATTTTGAAATGTTATTTAACCGATGACTATTTTTTTATCTTTCTAGTTCATAATGCAAAATATGGGTAAAAAGTTTTATGAACAGGTAACAATTAAGTTTTATGAACATATCTTTAGTAATGCTCTACATTTCTATGATTCTCCAGTTCTTGCTTTGACAACTGTCCTTCTCCCCTTTCAGTACCTTATTCTTCCTCTCCAATGTTTAGAGATCAATCACCGAAAAATGCCTTTCAGCGCCTCTCCAGCGTCTCTCCGGCGTCTCTACCAACCTCGTTCCCATGACCCAAAAGGAGGCTGCTGAATCCAGTATCGACGTAGGAAACTGGCCCTCGGAACCAGGTTGCGTCTCCCCGCTCCCCATAAAATCACAATTTGATAACTATAAGGATTCGTCAGTCAGTTCTTAACTTTCAGTCTTTATTTCTGCAGCCCGTAGAAGGTTGGGACATCATCAACAATGTTGGAACGAGGTAAATGTACTATCTCTGTTGCTTTGTATCACATCTTGGAGTTTATTCCTTTAAATACCCATTGCTAACCATGATCATTTGCGGCCCCAGAGTCGACTTTCATATGATACGAAAGTCGTCTCTGGCCTGAGTGCTATTTGTTTTGCTTTTTATTCCGTGCGCAAAGGATCATGGTTAAGAATGGGTCTTTAAAACTTCGTTTGCGNAGGAAACTGGCCCTCGGAACCAGGTTGCGTCTCCCCGCTCCCCATAAAATCACAATTTGATAACTATAAGGATTCGTCAGTCAGTTCTTAACTTTCAGTCTTTATTTCTGCAGCCCGTAGAAGGTTGGGACATCATCAACAATGTTGGAACGAGGTAAATGTACTATCTCTGTTGCTTTGTATCACATCTTGGAGTTTATTCCTTTAAATACCCATTGCTAACCATGATCATTTGCGGCCCCAGAGTCGACTTTCATATGATACGAAAGTCGTCTCTGGCCTGAGTGCTATTTGTTTTGCTTTTTATTCCGTGCGCAAAGGATCATGGTTAAGAATGGGTCTTTAAAACTTCGTTTGCGGAAGAGTGGAAACGCGTTAAAAATGCATTAGAGATGCGATGGACAAAAGGGTTGAAGTTATTTTGCCTCTATTTGACATTTGGTCCGCGCATTTCAAGATGTCCTCATGTACCTGGATGGAATCAAGCAACCTGGTTCCGAGGGCCAGTTTCCTACGTCAATACTGGATTCAGCAGCCTCCTTTTGGGTCATGGGAACGAGGTTGGGAATCAAGAAGTTCTGATTCCATTGGGAAGCGATAACTGATTAGCCTGCGCGCAGCCTCAACACTCCTCCGCCTAAAAGGAGTGTTGAGGCTGCGCGCAGGCTATAACTGATTGAAAATGTGTTTAAATTTAGTCTAGAAAGTGCATTATCCCACTTCTAACGCATTTCTACTCTTGTGTGAACCAAGCATGGCCAGACAGTCTGTTATCTCATGTTTACTTGTCATCTGGAAGCTCTTGGAAGTTCGCAATAAGGATGAGAGGGCAACTAAATCTTATGAATTCATTGATTGCCTTAAAAATATAGCTGCTTGTAGCTTGCATGGCGCTCAGTGCACTTTCAGCTCAAGAAATAGTGGCGCTATAAAACCCTCTCCTCCACTCGGTAGCTAGAAAATAGTCAAAGCAGAAGAAAATATTAAAGCGAATAACCTGAGTTAAAAGACGAGATCTCATAAGTTTTGAAATAGCCTATTGTATTTAATAATCCGACGCTTGCCCAGAGAAAGCAAAGCCAACAGAAAAAATGGCGTGTTTATGTTTTTCTTTGTCCTATTTATAGAACCGCGCCATATAGCTCAGGTCATTCACTTTAAGCCGTTGATGCGTTATGTGTTATGACGTCATTTTGCAATGTCACTACCCCTGCCTCCAATAAATACTGCCATTACCACTACTACCACTGCCATTTCAACTGCCATGTTGAATCACTGTTATGATAAGATTCTCGAAGTTTTTATCTTTACATTTTTTTAATCAACTGTCTGCTATATTCCATTGCAGTACTTTGTTATATTTCATTTGCAGATCGAATTATATAGCTGCACATTACGCCGCAAACATGATGATCCAAAGAAATTCAGGGCTGATTGTCAACATTTCTTCTCCTGGCGGATTGAGATATCTTTTCAATATCCCTTATGGCGTTGGCAAGGAAGCGGTAAGATAAGTAATGTTCTGTAATACACAATGCTCTTTTGTGATCTAAAAGACTGCTGAAGAGGGGGAATACAAAGAAGCACATTTTCCCTCGACCTCGAACAAAGTTGCGAATTTTCCTTCTTTGGCTCTAAATCTTGCTCACCCTGTAACAGGAACGGCGCGTATAAAAGGTCTATGCACAGCTGCAGTTACTGCATGAAAAGGGCTACAAGAGCAATATCCACTGGGACCCCTCCGATATGAAGGACAAGGGAATAATTGGCGTTGTGCTTGATGACGTTAATGAACCAATGGACCAAGTTTCTATAAAGTTTGCCCATTAGTTGCGTGAACAGACTGTAGGTTTACTCATGTTTTCTACATACAAGAATAGGGAGTTTACGAAACCACGACACCAAGACTTGTTTTGTTTGGTTTTGTTTTAGACCATCGGCTTGAATAGATTCCTTGTTTTTCGTGCGAATGTGCTTCCTTTGAGAGACTATAAAAGTTGTCCTTTCTAATTTCACAACTTGGAAATCCCTTTTCTGTCGTTCTGTACTGCAGATCTAAGTCTCCGATGTGAAACTCGCTCCTTTTACATGTTAGTTTTACAGGAAAAAATGATGGTTCTCAGGCATTTAACTGAAGAAGAAGGTTTGACTTGACGTTTTGGATAGTATGTAAAAGGTAGCGTCTAGGAAACAATACTTTGTTTGCAGGACACAAGCTGACGTTCTGGTTGGCGTTGTCATCGGGGTAGTCGTCTTGGTTTCGTAAACTCTCTAGCGAGAAAGATTCAGCGTCGTATCAGAAGTAAATTACCTTTAGTGCAATGGTAATGGCGTCCAACCTCTAGAGACTCCTGGGAAATTTTATTCGATTGTTTAGAATGATTTTAAACAATGAAATTGGATGTCTTTAGATACAAGAGGATCCCTTGCGAAATAATTTTCTTTCCTCATTTCACTGTATTTTTATTTGGCAGATCCCCAGCTTAATAGCTGGTTTAACCATCCCATAAATGTTGGCTCTAAATCTTACTATATCCTTATATCCTATAAATGTGCAAGCTAAGATACCCACAAACCTGACTTAATCTTTATAGCAAAGTAAGACCAAACTTTGTAATCGGTGATGGATGTAGCCTGCTTGCAGACTCGACTGGTTTATTTTACAAAAATTGAAATTGAGTTGAATGGAAAATTGAAAAAAAACTACTGGGAGTTTTTTCAATTTTCCATTCAACTCAGTTTCAATTTTTGTAAACCAATCGAGTCTGCACGCAGGCTATGATGGATGTAGCTTTTTCAAAATCTTTGAAGGAAATTAAGAATTTGTTCCATTTCCTTCCCTATTACTCATCCCGGTCATATTTTCTATTTCTTAGAATGACCGTATGGCAGTTGACATGGGGATAGAACTTCGTAAGAAAAATGTCTGCGTCGTTTCATTATGGCCCGGGGCGGTTATTACAGAACTGGTTGACGAACAGGTCAAGCAAGGTCAAAAGGTAGGTCATCAGAGCTTCGATGATATTGTTTACATGATGTTAAAGTCTTGTCTTAAATTAGATGTCGCGTGCAAAATGTTCACAAATAAAAACAATTGAAGTTTTTTGCATGGGTAATTTTGCGTTGTCGCAAATCTCACGTGGCATCTAATTTGAGATAGACTTTAATTCATGGGATGTTTGGCACTCTTCTCGTTGAAACTTGTCCCTAACATAATTCCGTTTACAGGGCTGAGAAAATTTTGTTTGTCCAAGCGGCGGGCAAACATTTATTGATAGCATGGAAAATGGTATATTAAAGATACTAGCGGTTGATTCAGGATTCGGCCCGTTGGGCGTATCTAGCTAATCACAGCTTCAAAGGTTTTCTCCAGCTTTGAAAGACTTTTATAGTTATAATTTATTTGTTCTAACTACAGTAAAAACCCGCACATAAGAACCTATGTTTTTAAAATCAGCCTGTTTGGGTTCTTATTTATGTGGGGGTATTGCAAATCAGGGTGTAGGTTCTGAACATGGGGCATATAGGTTCATGACTGAATTTTGGTTTTTCTTATTTTTTGTGTAAACCAAATCTTTTAATGAGAACCTGGACAAAAAATCAGGGTGAAAAGGTTCTTATATCTAGGGTTAGAAATTCCAAATTTCAGGCTCAAGGTTCTTAATAAATGAAGGTTCTTATGTGCGGGTTTTTACTGTATAAACAAAGTACGTTATTATTGTTGTTATTCCTTCTACAGCTTAACAGTGCGTTCAACCAACCTCAGGATGCAACATTAACAGGCAAAGCAATTGTTGGCTTAGCTATTGGTAAGTTCTCTTGTTTCCACTTTATTTCATTTTAGTTATATCTTTTCCAGATAATGTGATTTTAAGGCACCTGGATCGATTCTTTATTTTCCCAATTTTCAGCCTTTCTCGGGTGAGTAGTTTTTGGCGTTTGAACTGTCAATACATAAATTTGTTTTCCCTTGAAAAATTAAAAAGCTGGGGATCCTTTCTTGGTCCCTGATGCTTAAAAGTCCTTAGCTGTGCGCCCTAAAGACAACCACAGTCGGCTACGCCACTGGCGAGTTTATATCCAGTTGTGTTAGGCGAGTTTGTATCCATAACGCTAGAACCAAAAATGGATCTTGGTGGACTCTACAGGGGCAGATTTTTTTAGAATATCATCCTTGCTTTTGATTGACCCACCTGTACACCTGTTGGTTATTACAGACAGATTACTTTCTACGTTCGATTAATGAAGCAGCAGATGTAAATAAAGCAAGCCACAAAAGATGCCTTGTACTGGATGGCTAACTCAGCCCCTGTACATCCCAAAAAAGATTGTCAAGAGAAGACAGGAGAATAAATCAAAACATCTGTCGTCTGTTGATGTTACCAAAGAAGATCAAGGGCAGTGTGAAGATACAAATGTTCATGGCCTAAAGCCCATTAATTTACATACCTTCAGTCATTTGTTGGCTTTAAAGTATTCGTTATATCAATCTAATTTTAAAGCCACGGTTGTCATTCTTTTGCGTTGACCTGCTCTCGAATCCTAATCGAAATTGCCAGCTTCGTTGCAGAGCCAGCAGCTCTTACCGCCATTTTCTTTAGTTAGGCCAAATTAAAACGCAAAAGAATGACAACCATGGTTTTAACATTAGATTGATATAAAGGATACTTCAAAGCCAACAAAGGACTAAAGGTATGTTGATTAATGGGCTTTAGGCCATAAACATTTGTATCCTCACGCTGCCCTTGAGAACATCCCTCAAAAGCCCCAAGTTCTTGCGTATGAATCTAATAGACTTACGACGTGATTCCTTGTATTCGTTCAATTTTTTTAATCTGATGTTTTCATTTTCTCTCATACAAAGTTGAGATTTGATTGGATGTGTCCTAAATGCGGCGCATTTGGCCTAAGTAGTCTCTGTTTTGGAGCTGTATTGTCATGAGTCTCAGTTTGAAGCCATAATATCATTCAATTCAATGCGGAAAACTGAGACTCATGTAATCAGTCTATGAATCTAATACGTTATTACAGTTTTTAAAGAAGAACATTCTATCTTTCATTTCTTCCAGACAAGAACATCATGGCAAAGACTGCGAAGGTTTTAATGGTTTCTGAGATTGCCAATGAATATGGTATGAAGGATATCGGAGGTATGTTCTGTCATGTTTCTTTCAGAGATTTTGAAGTTGAATGCCAAATTTGTGAAACTTCGTTGAGTGGTAAAATCTGAATATTTCGTTAGTCAACGGGATGATTTTTCGTCTGACACTGGTACTGTTTTCTGACTCACCCCGTATTGTTTCTTTTAAAGGAACAACGCCCATGTCATTTCGTCAGATCAAGTCTATCGTTGGATTATACTACCCTGGCTATGATTGGATGGTACCATCATTCCTCTACGTTCCTAAATGGCTGTTTTCCTTCGGTGGTCACAAGTTATAGCTAACACTCGTTTGCTATCAGTAAGCCGTACTGTCGTTGATATAATCAAGATTTGTGAGGAGAATATAAACTATTTTCTCATTATTCTACTTTATTGACATTTGCGACTTTATCTTCTCCTTATTTCTCAAATTTATCTATAAATGCAAATTTGATAGAATTCAAAGATATAGGAAAGCCTTTTAAATCTTGTAAAATTGAACTGTCGTTGATATAATCAAGATTAGATAAATTGAATATATATAAAATTTATCTATATGTTATTCAGACATTTGATATATTTTATATTTGATTCTTTTAAGGAGGGTTGCCCTTCAGCCGGAGCTGTTTTATAAGGGGCCCTCCACTTAAAACATTAGTTGCAATGTAAAACTACTAAGGAGAAATTAAATACAATATAAACACCATAATATTAAAAGCCTAATACAAATTTGCAAATTCTACAATAAAATGAAACGTTTTATAAGAGAATACTGGAATCTTTTTAAAATGTTGATAACTTTCTCAAAATGTTGAGCACTTGTTCAAAATATTCAATACGAAGATTTCAGTATTAAGTTCTGAATAAATTTCACAACACTCGAGCCTCGATCATCGAAATGTCTCTGTTACCTTACCTACATGGATTATCTCTGGTCCCCCACCGTCGACTGCAAACTATCGTACTGTCAACTTTCCCCCGAATGTGCCCCATTGTTTATAGGAATCAAATCAACGGATGCTGGTGTTTGTCACTGCTAATCTGGACTTGCTCCAAATCTCTTTCTCTGAAACTCCGAGAAGGGGGAGAAGGGAGAAGAAAACGGAGAGAGGACAAAAGAAGAAAAAAGAACAGAACAAATGAAGGAAAAGACTTTGAGCAAATCCAATGCTAAGAAAATTTCGGCAATGCCTGCTTTGCTTGCGTCATGGAGAAATTTGGTGGAGTATTTGTAAACAACTTTCTTTAAAGGAAAAGGTGCGCCTATATCCGTTCTACCGATTATGACTATGTCCCAGAAAAAAACGCTACAGATTTGAAAAATTCTAATGTAAACTGTTTCACACTCATTATCAAACAATTATTTTTGTTTAAATCTGCAATGATTAGATTAAATTTTGATATATTTGCCAGTATTTTGGGTGACTTGGTTGTAGAGTTGAAAATCAGCAAACTTCAAATTTGCTCTCGGGTCAAAACCAGAGCTGCTAGTGTTAGAACAAAGATAATGGACAATTATGAAGCATGACAATCCCTGAAATCTCAGAGCATTGCTGACACTGACAAACACGCAAACGCACCATTTTATTTTGCATTAAACAGACATTTTCACAAAAATTTCTATCAAAGCATAGTCATGCTTCTTAAGTGCTCATGAGGGTTTTTTATTTTTCCTGAAATGACTAGGCCATTGTTAGAGTTATATTTTCAATTGTAAATGAGCACGAAGAACTCGCTTGATAACTCAAGAACCAGCAAGCCCAGCAAGGGATCTCTTTGTTACAGTTTCTTAATTATGCTTGCGTGCTTGTCAGTGATGCTGTGAAATTGCAGATATTTCCATGCTTCTGATTTTCGATTATCTTTGTTCTAACACTAGCAGCTCTGGTTTTGACCTGAGAGCAAATTTGAAGTTTGCTGATTTCTAACTCTACAACCAAGTCACCCAAAATACTGGAAAATATATCAAAATTTAATCTAATCATTGCAGATTTAAATAAAAAGAATTGCTTGATAATGAATTTGAAACAGTTTGCATTAGAAATTTTCAAATCTGTAGCGTTTTTTCTGGGACACCCGGTATGTTATTTACAATTAAAACAGTTTGCTTGAAAATCTCTGAAAAGTATAGTTTTATGTCAGAAAGTTCTCGAAATTTCAAACGTCTGCAGGTGCACACGTGCCGTGAACAATGGATAGCCACAGAAACAATGCAGTGTCCGAGTGTTTTCTTTGTTCTATTTATAGACAAGCCTATTTTCCATTGCACATTCCCTAATTTACAGGAAAAATAAGATTCGTTTCATACCTTTTGAGTTTCTCTGCAGGCATAAAGCATCAATAGACCTTTGTACTGAATCGAGCGTCGAGATTTGGTAGATTTTATTGAAGGAGTAGTATTGAACCCCCCAGAAACAAGGAAGGCATAGTTGAGGATGATTCAACTAATAAAAAATAGGTCTTTGCATACATTTTTACCCTTATCTTCATTCCGTTCTGTTTTTTCTAACGAACTTTGCTTCTTGAACAATTTAGGCCTAAAAGTTGTCGAAACAAAAAGATACTGCATCAGCACCAAAGGGTTCTTTGCACGGTGTTTTCATTAAACAATTTTCGTAAATTGTGGTCTAATTGTAGATAACGTGGTGAATACCTTTCAAGCAACGCGCTACCAACATGATATTTTTGCAACATAAAGTAGAAAAAGGTCATAAATTGATGATGGAAAGATGGAAATAGCCATAGGATTTTGCAGAAAAAAAACAGTAAACAATTGTGCATGTATAGTTTAATGTATAGTTGTTATTTAATGTATAGTCATCATGACGTCTGACCGTGAAGCACATAGCGTTTGACCCTGAAGCGCATAGGTGACTCGGAAGCGCATGGCGTCTCATTGCGAAACGCATAGTGTTTCATACTGGACACTTTTGCATACTGGACCGTTGCGCATACTACACCCCTTTCACGAGGCCGTTGAATGCCTTTGAATGCTGTCTTCATTTTTAACGAAAACTTAAATGTAGGCGCTGTGCAAGAAGTTTCACGAACGACCAGATGAACATGTGTGGTCTAAATTGTTTACGAAGCGAAGTGGAGCAAAGTTCATTAGAGACAGCAGAATCAATTAATTCATAATCATCCTCAACCATGCTTTTCTGTTTAAACGACAATATAATAAATAAATGCTTTTCTGTTTGTTTTTGGTTAATAAATGGTGTTAACAAATCGATGATGAACTATTGAAAGATCTGGAACCAGCGGCGGCGCCAGCCGCTGTGAAGTGGGGGGGCAAGGAACTATGGGGGTGCGGGGGCGAAGCCCCCGGAACATTTTTCAGGGCCACGCCCTTCAGATCTTAGGGAAACGCCCTTTTTGAACATAGAGATAAGCCCTTTTTAGAAAGATTTAGAGATATCAAATCGCATCTTGGCAGTACGTGACTAAGAAAACGATATTGAAAACTGAATATAGACCTACCCCTACCCTATGGTTTTTATGTCATTTTTGGCCGAATCTAAATTACCATATTTTCATAAAAGTGAGGGTGTATTTACACCCCCGTGGCTCCGCCACTGTCAGGAACTTACTTATCTGTTTTACGATCAGTGAGAACGGGGGGGATGTGATTACTTTTCCATTGATTAAACCATCCAGATTTGAACGCTCGATCCAAGCTCTTTTGTAGAAAGTAGAAAGATCAATTATCTTTTGTTATGGCTTCAGTATTTTGCAGAGTAGAATTTTTGCAGTGATTTTAAGATATTGCTATTTGTTTGTACTTGCCACTACAGCATAGTTATGGCAGCTCTCGAAGCCGAATTCTTAGGCTGTCTGAGTGGATATGTCGCACTGGTGACTGGTGCATCCAGAGGTATTGGAAAGGGCATTGCAAAGATGCTTTGTGAAGCTGGAGCCACAGTTTATATAACAGGTTGGTGGTAAACTTATCGATATATATCAGAGCACACTTTCAGACGTCATGACGTCACCAAAGCACTGAAAACACGAAGCTATCTTGTTTTAAGTGTTTTGAGGTAAGTTTCAAAGCAATTTCAATGGATTTCCATATGGAACTTGTAAGAAATCGTTCGTAAATTCTTCCTCGCGATACCGAGAAGAGAAAATACAGGCGGTGTTGTCAATCAAACCAAAACCAAGCAGAATTTTAACAGAAAAGCAGAAATGTATTCCAAGAAAGCTGTGAGTAACTGGTCTATCCTATCCTCGAACACTCCCGGCTTTTATCATTGATTCATTTGGAAAAGCAGACAGACGACATGCTTTTCAAACCTCCTATTGTGACGATATTGTATGTTTTGTAATGCATTTGTAATGCAATTTGTAGTGCAATTGCTTTATTTACCAACTCATTTACAACTCATTGGGATGGGGGTATTCCAGGTTGGAAATGTTGTTGTCATCTTATTTTCATCCGAATAAATAAATAAAGCTTCTAATTGCAAAATAAGAAGAAACTAATCANTTCCAGGAACGCTGTGAGTAACTGGTCTATCCTATCCTCGAACACGCTCCCGGCTTTATCATTGATTCATTTGGAAAAGCAGACAGACGACATGCTTTTCAAACCTCCTATTGTGACGATATTGTTTGTTTTGTAATGCATTTGTAATGCAATTTGTAGTGCAATTGCTTTATTTACCAACTCATTTACAACTCATTGGGATGGGGGTATTCCAGGTTGGAAATGTTGTTGTCATCTTATTTTCATCCGAATAAATAAATAAAGCTTCTAATTGCAAAATAAGAAGAAACTAATCAAATTTGAATATAAACTAAACTAAACTGATCTAAATAAACCATAATTTCATCTGAAGGTTGTATCAAGGAAAACATGATAGTAATATGTATGGAGACTGTATAAGTGTGGCCAAATCAAAATGCCCCGTAATTACCACCCCAAAACCCACTCCTACAAACCCCCTTAAAAGAAGTCATTAACGATCATTAAAGAAATCATTAACGCAAGTGCAAGACGGATGAGCAAATGGGACTCCCAGCCCAAAGACGGACAGCCGCCGACCTGCACACAACCCGACTCGCCGCCTTGCATTCACTTGCTTGCAACTATAAAACTGTACCAAAAATCGCTGCTTGCAGCTAGAATAAAAGGTTCTCGCATAAGCAAACAAAAGATCTATTGTTAATTTTGTGTCACTCGCCGCTTTTTAAACTCTACTCGCAGCTCGCTTCGCACCTTTCAATTTATTTCACTCACTGCAACGCGTTGTCCAAACACGCATGTTTTCCAACCTGGGGGGTATTTGCTCAAATAAATAGACCTTTTACCTTTTAGATATTCTACAAAAGATTCTGGATCGAGCGCCGAGCGACATTTTCATACATTTTTATACAAAAGGTCGTTCGATTGAGTAGCGTTCTGTACCTTTGTGCACATTCGAATATTCTACAAAATATATCAAAACTTCGTTCCATTCAGATTCTTTTTTTGAAAGGTCTATTGAGAAAATCATGTGACATGTCATTTCATTTTAAAATATTTATACAGGTTGATATAGTTTCAAATAGTTTCATTTTCAAACGGCTATCTTTAAAAGGCGGCCCATGGCCTGATGGCTCAATGGCCTAATGGCTCAATGGCCTGATGGCCCGATGGCGTGATGGCGTGATGGCCTGATGGCGCGATGGGCGCGATGGCCTGATGGCGCGATGGCCTGGAATCTGGGATCTGGACAGAAGGAATAATGGAGTGAGGACTAATTCCAGCTTTTCAATGGAGATGGGATGGGGCTCAACAATTCCTCTATACATTTTATTGAGTACGTCAGATGGAAGATATTTTGTTAGAATATTTAATTAGTCCAAGGGCTCGAAGAGCCTTGGACTTAATAGTATCAATATGTTTGTCGCAGTTGAGTTGACTGTCTATCTGAACTCCTAAGTATCTTGTATTGGTAATCATTTCAATTTCCTGATCACCTATTGAAAAGATTGTTGAGCGTCAGGCTGGTTATCGATCTTACAGATGTTTTTTTTCTATATTGCTACCTAGCATCCGAAGGTAGTTTTTAGGACACTGAGAAGCAAGTTTATCGAGCAATGTCCTGGTCCTTCCTCTCGATGTGACCACACCTCGCGATTCCTNCCAAGAAAGCTGTGAGTAACTGGTCTATCCTATCCTCGAACACTCCCGGCTTTTATCATTGATTCATTTGGAAAAGCAGACAGACGACATGCTTTTCAAACCTCCTATTGTGACGATATTGTATGTTTTGTAATGCATTTGTAATGCAATTTGTAGTGCAATTGCTTTATTTACCAACTCATTTACAACTCATTGGGATGGGGGTATTCCAGGTTGGAAATGTTGTTGTCATCTTATTTTCATCCGAATAAATAAATAAAGCTTCTAATTGCAAAATAAGAAGAAACTAATCAAATTTGAATATAAGGTAGACTAAACTAAACTGATCTAAATAAACTATAATTTCATCTGAAGGTTGTATCAAGGAAAAAATGATAGTAATATGTATCAAAATGCCCCGTAATTACCACCCCAAAACCCACTCCTACAAACCCCCTTAAAAGAAATCATTAACGATCATTAACGCAAGTGCAAGACAGATGAGCAGATGGGACCCCCCAGCCCAAAGACGGACAGCCGCCGACCTGCACACAACCCGACTCGCCGCCTTGCATTCACTTGCTTGCAACTATAAAACTGTACCAAAAATCGCTGCTTGCAGCTAGAATAAAAGGTTCTCGCATAAGCAAACAAAAGATCTATTGTTAATTTTGTGTCACTCGCCACTTTTTAAACTCTACTCGCAGCCAGTGGCGGGGCCAGACACAAAATAGTGGGGGGGCAAAAGTCTAAAATTTTCAAACTGGGGGGGTAAAAAGGTATACCCAGACATTTTTATTGCATTTTTCAATTACAATTTTAGCCAAATTATTGGAAGTGGGGGGGCATTTGCCCCCTCATACCCTCCCCTGGCCACGCCACTGGCAGCTCGCTTCGCACCTTTCAATTTATTTCACTCACTGCAACGCGTTGTCCAAATCACGCATGTTTTCCAACCTGGGGGGTATTTGCTCAAATAGACCTTTTACCTTTTAGATATTCTACACAAGATTCTGGATCGAGAGCCGAGCGACATTTTCATACATTTTTAACATTTTTATACAAAAGGTCGTTCGATTGAGTAGTGTTCTGTACCTTTGTGCACATTCGAATATTCTACAAAATATATCAAAACTTCGTTCGATTCAGATTCTTTTTTTGAAAGGTCTATTGAGAAAATCATGTGACATGTCATCTGGACTCATGTACAATTTTATCCATTCATTTCATTTTAAAATATTTATATCTGTTAACAAAAAGCAAAGAGAATCATTTAATTAAGAACATAAGAAATTACAAAGTGTAGTTTACAATATTTATACAGCTTCCAAAAACCAAAATGAAATTAAGAGAGAGAAAATAAATCAAAGTTACACCTCCGACGATAGTTTTTGTTTGAAGATGTTTAGGGAGGGTGTAATTTAGACTGCGTTCACACGATACCGGCACAATTTGAAAACGGTGAAAAATGTGACGGATAGGGCTCCCGTTCACACGAAAACGGCACAGTTTTTGTCGGCAGATTTTGAGAACGGTAGATTTTGAAAACGGAACTCTGACCGGTACATTTTGGAAACGGCATTGTGTCAACATTCGGAAACGATGAAAACGGAACATTTTTCGACGCTTTCAAAACGAAGCTGATCGATTCTTGAGGTGTAGGTACATTTCTTTGGCATCAAATTCTTGGGGAGATTGCAAAAAGTTTGTTACCATCAAATTTCCTACCGTTTTCAAATTGTGCCGTATCGTGTGAACGCTAGCTAAAATTTTGCTACCGTCACATTTTTCAACGTTTTCAAAATGTGCCAGCATCGTGTGAACGTAGTCTTAGTTTCTCTTTCTAAGCTGTTCCACAGTTTAGCCCCGTGATACGAAAAAGCCTTTTGACCCTTGACAGTTTTTAATAACAGTTTCTGCAGATCGAAGACATCGATCCCTGCTCTTCAGAAAATTTTTTGAATAATTTTCTCAAGTAATCAGGGGCTTGCGAATTCAAGGATAGTTGGCCAGCCAAGATTTTGTATCAGTGATGAAGCAGAAGTATCGTATGGGCTGCATCTTACTATCCTTGCTGCTCTATTTTGTATTTTTTGCAAGGCGCTGATTTTCGATTCACTGCAGCAGCCCCGTAAGGAGCAACAGTAACTCAGATGGGGCTCAACAATTCCTCTATACATTTTATTGAGTACGTCAGATGGAAGATATTTTGTTAGAATATTTAATTAGTCCAAGGGCTCGAAGAGCCTTGGACGTAATAGTATCAATATGTTTGTCGCAGTTGAGTTGACTGTCTATCTGAACACCTAAGTATCTTGTATTGGTAATCATTTCAATTTCCTGATCACCTATTGAAAAAGATTGTTGAGCATCAGGCTGGTTTTCGATCTTACAGATGTTTTTTTTCTATGTTGCTACCTAGCATCCGAAGGTAGTTTTTAGGACACTGAGAAGCTAAGCTTCTCGAGCAATGTCCTGGTCCTTCCTCTCGATGTGACCACACCTCGCGATTCCTTTAGCCTGGAATTACAGAGGGTTGGCGACTCTCTTCACTCTACGTAGCAGGTTCTACAGGGCGGGGACTCGAACCACCAACCCTCAGGCCCCTCAGGTTGGTAGTCAAGCGCGCTACCATTGAGCCATCCCCGCTTATTACAGATGTTTGAACCAGATCCTATAACAAGCGACTGCGTCTGCGTTTTCACAACGTTCAGAGAAATTTGGTTCGCATGCAGCCAATCCTGTAGCTTCAAAAGATCTATGCTTTGGTCATTCTGCTGGTCATCAATGCTTTTTGAAGAAAGGGAAATGGCCGTATCATCTGCATACATGCTGACATGAGCTTTCGAGTTTTTTGCAGAGAAAAAGGCAAATCATTGATGTAAGTCAGGAACAAGAGTGGACCAAGACAAGAGCCTTGAGGAACTCCACAATTTATTCCTTTTACGTCAGAGGAAGCACCGTTAATCTTGCAAAACTGTTCACGGTTATCTAAATATGATGTGAACCAGTCATGTTCCGTGCCAGTCACTCCATACATTTTCAGCTTTTTTAATAGTATTTCATGATCAAACAGGTCAATGAAAATTAGACCAGTGTATTTTCCTTTATCAATATTCAGGTACCAATCATTAGTGCTAGCCATAAGGGCTGTGACAACCGAATGTAAGAGTCTAAAACTAGACTGATGCTCTTATAGTAATTTATTTATCACTTCACAGAGCATCTTCTCCAGCACAAGCATTATCACAACTCAAAAGCACCACCATTGAGCATTACCGCCACTTTCTCTTATAATTTCTCAAATAGGGCTTGGGCACCAACGAAAATGTAAAAGCGCACGGCAATACTTTGCTGACGCCAATATCATCAAGTTTGTAAAGTTTATTTGTTATTGTGCTGTTCGAGGTGCTGTTATTGTAGCGGATATCGGAGTTTCTGCTTGGCATACCTACATGATATACGTATAGGATAAAATCATGACGCCTCTGTTTTCCTTTGTGTTTTGTATTTTTCTCGATTCTTTCTTTGTTATATAACTCATGTTTGTAGATTTAGCTTCATGTTTGTAGATTTGTATTTTTAGTTATTTTACACCAAGTACCTCAGGTATAGCGGCATTGATTATTAAAATATATATATATATATGCATTGCATAAAGCCAAAAACTTTCCATTCTTTTGTCTTAAAGGTAGAAGAATGGAGACTGGTGATTTTCCTCTTTGTGGAGCTGCTGAAGATGTCAGTATAAATATTTTGTTTCATCTTTTACTAGTAATTATTTTGCGAGAAATCCCGGTCATATTTAGTAAACTTGTGGTTATCATGGTTAGTTATCCAATCCCATTCTATTCTTGCATCGTTTTGCCGTTCGTAGTCCCAATTCATCAAATTCCTATCCCAGCACAAATTTCCTATTCCCAGAGTGCCATTTTAGGCAAATACTGGACGCCATTTTACCCCTTCAGGGCTCTCTCAGTTAGTCGATACCAACCTCGATTCCAGAGCTATCAGTGTCTTCAGCCTCCCTTCAGCGCACATGATGTAGTAAGTCTGCTATACAGGTGCAATTAATTTATGCAAAAAGCCCATTGTTTAGTATTAGCCAATGAAAACCACGAAAGAGCCTGGTAGGTAACAACTGGCCGCCCATTGTTACCCTGGGTTCGAGGTTGAGTCGATACGTTTTCTTGAAGATTGTATCACTTTTCATCTGTCAAGTTAGGATTTACGGTATTGTTGTTAACTTATCAAAACTTTCCATGAATTCTTTCAATAAAACGATAAACGCTACCCTAGATAAGAGTATTTTTTAGTAATGAAAACAATACTCTGATCCATGGTAGATAAACATTTTGAAAATGATCAAGACATTTCCATTGGTAGAATTACAGCAGAGTACCTTAACTTATTTTCAGACCATTAGATGCAAAGAAAGCGATGATAGACACACTACCTCTCTAAAGGTTGAACTAGACTCAATACACAGTCGAAGTTTCGCTCACTGAACTGATACCACTACAACTAAAGCGACAACAACATCAATTCAATGAGATGAGATGAGCGAAAGTTGAGGGCCTTTGTGGAGTAAAGCTAGATTTGAACCCTATGCTTCTTTTTGATATGGCTTGTTTGTTGATTTCTTTGAGTTTTGAATCACGTGTATTCTTTTTAGATAAGTCAAAAAGGTGGGAAATGTGTGCCAGTAGAATGCGATCATGGAAACGATGATGAAGTTGAAAGACTATTCAGGAAAATCGACGAAGAACAAGATGGGAGATTAGATATACTCGTTAACAATGCATTTGCTGGTCTTCCTGTAGGTCCCTAAACGTCTCATAATCCATTTCATTATTACACGTATTTTTATGATCAGAAACCGCTGCTTATAAGAAACTCAACTCTGAGATCGCCAAAAAATTAAGAAACTCCAGTACTGGGAAAATATAACTTAAGAAACTATCTATTTTAGTAAAGGAAATCCTTGGCATATTTTGTCTTTATTTTCACTTGTTTTCTCTATCATATCACTCGGAAGGTACTTGAGTAATATCTAAATATTGGAGAGGCTTCAAAAAACTTCGTTTTTAAATGTTCACGAGGGCACAGGAAGTAAACATGAAGATTGTTATGGAAGTCGTAAGAAACTCGTAAGAAACTCTGAGTACTGAAAATCTGATAATTTTAAGAAACATTCTGTACTGGCTCAAATTCTTAATTTCTTGTAAAAAATACGTGTAGATCCATGTACACGTTTTTTATATAAGAAACTATTTATAAGAAACTAGTTCTAGGATGGCCGAAAATGTAAGGAACTCTAGTACTGAGTTCGAAAAGGGCTAAACAAACTTTTAAGAGCTGAATTCAATGATATGGTGGCAAACATGTCGGTGAACCTTTATTCTTAATTAATTTCAGCTCCAGTTTTATCTTTTGAACGCAATTGAACACTTTTTCTTCACTCGTGACGTTTTATATTTCAAGAAACATATCTGTAGCAGTATCAGAAACTACATCATAATTCATGCACTCAGAACATAAGTAACAAATTAAGAAACTTTTAGTACTTTTAGCGGAAGTTTTCATTTGAAATCAAGAACTTTCAGTACTATGGGTTGATCCGAATTTCTTANTGGGAAAATATAACTTAAGAAACTATCTATTTTAGTAAAGGAAATCCTTGGCATATTTTGTCTTTATTTTCACTTGTTTTCTCTATCATATCACTCGGAAGGTACTTGAGTAATATCTAAATATTGGAGAGGCTTCAAAAAACTTCGTTTTTAAATGTTCACGAGGGCACAGGAAGTAAACATGAAGATTGTTATGGAAGTCGTAAGAAACTCGTAAGAAACTCTGAGTACTGAAAATCTGATAATTTTAAGAAACATTCTGTACTGGCTCAAATTCTTAATTTCTTGTAAAAAATACGTGTAGATCCATGTACACGTTTTTTATATAAGAAACTATTTATAAGAAACTAGTTCTAGGATGGCCGAAAATGTAAGGAACTCTAGTACTGAGTTCGAAAAGGGCTAAACAAACTTTTAAGAGCTGAATTCAATGATATGGTGGCAAACATGTCGGTGAACCTTTATTCTTAATTAATTTCAGCTCCAGTTTTATCTTTTGAACGCAATTGAACACTTTTTCTTCACTCGTGACCTTTTATATTTCAAGAAACATATCTGTAGCAGTATCAGAAACTACATCATAATTCATGCACTCAGAACATAAGTAACAAATTAAGAAACTTTTAGTACTTTTAGCGGAAGTTTTCATTTGAAATCAAGAACTTTCAGTACTATGGGTTGATCCGAATTTCTTAGTTTTCATCTTGCATTTATATGGAAAAAGAGCCAGCCCGGCTAGGTGAGATTTCACTGAAGTGGGATGAAATTTTTCGATATTAGCGCTGGAAGGTTGGATAAAAAGCTGGAAGGAAGAAATTTTACAGATAAACACGCGTCAGATTTCGTCCCGCTTGACAGCTCATAGCCTGGAGGTTGGGTTATTTCCCCTGTTACCTATTAGCCAATCCAATGTGTTGTAATCGACCGTCAGCTATGGTTTTTCAAAATAGGTAATAATAGGTAAATTTTTCTTCCTTCCAGTTTTTTATTATAGTTTTAAACGTCTTGCTATTTTGTGTGGATTTTATGCTGTCTGACAACGTGTTCCAAAGTATACTGCCCGTGAACGATAGTGAACTTCGTCCATATGAAGATGTTTTAATTTTTGACAGCTGGAGAAGGTTCTTTGTCCTTAGATTATACTTGACATCTTTGGTTCTGAAAAACTCCGACAAAATGGAAGCTGACCAAATGGAAGGTGGTATAGCTTTGACACTCATTCGGTATATACAGTAGAACTTCTGACACAAAGTACCTATCTGAGAGTATTCTCAAAATGTAACGAATTGATTTTTGTTATTGTTCTAGTATCTCATGGCAAACGTTGGTAAAAAGTTTTACGAGCAGGTAAACAAATGCATTTTATGCAAATTTATTTTGCCTTTCAGCATCGACCTTTTTCTTTGTTTATCGTTCTTCGTTTCTTTATCTCACTACTCTCGAGTCCAGAATAGAGGTCTCCTCCCCCCGCTTATCAATTTTTTTTTAAATCCTCGAGGACATCCTTATTCCAGACCCCGTTTATCAATTTCGAGCTTCTTGAAATGTGAATGTGTGAAGTCATCTTTCCTGAATTGAATTGAATTGAATTGAACTGATTTGAACTGTGTTTCTCATTCTGGACCATTCTGGACATTTTTCTGTCATTCTTAACTTGTTTGTGATTTTACTATCAAAACCACTCATGTGTTCTAATTCCAGACAATTCCAGACCTCCTTTTGTTAAGATTCATGAAATTTTCCTCCCTCCCAGTTTATTCCAGCCCCCTTGTCCATTGCAAACTCGTGTATTTATTCTCACATGAAAATTTCTGTGACAAGATTGATTAATGCTTACTTGGTCCGAAGTTAGCTAATCGAAACGGCAGACCAAAAATTTTATGTCGTTAAGTGGTCGTCAGGGAGCTTTTTACCAGTATGCTTTGCGCGGCTGCCATCTTTAGCGTTATTGTCTATTGCACTGTTTTTGTTACAGCCAATAAAATCTTGGGACATCCTGAACAATGTTGGAACAAGGTAATTGTAATTTCATGTGTTCCTTTTTTTACATTCCTATAAAAATTCACAGGACAAATTTACTAACAACACTACCTACTTATGAAATACTTAACTACAGAAATCCGCGAGGCAATGTTTAATTTAATCCTACTTCTTTCGATATGTATTCATTTCTTCTCTTAACAATCTCTTTTCGCGTGCACAACGTGACAGTTTGCCATACTAGTTTCATATAATCTTATGCGGCTTCGTTTGGTTTGATTTGTTGTTTGAGAGAATTCCGTTGGTTGACCCCTAATCAAACAAGGGCAGATAATGTAACAATAGGATCCACTACTTTTGATTGACACGGCAGTGCAAAGCGATCAGCGATTGTAATGAGTGTCTCAAAAAAAATTGTTCGACGTTTGATTAAATAATAAAAAATAACGATATAATGAACGGGCTCCATGAAATGACAATCCTTCCCTGAGATCTTAAATTAATTTTTGACATAAGAATCTTGCAAATCCATTGAATATTCACGGAGCTACAAGCTCTTGAAGTTCAAGTTTGTGCGAAAGCTGAAACCAGAGGCTTCTTCGTAGCATTTGTAGTGAATGTAGCAGGGGATGTCGTTTGTTTTGTTTCTCGTTTATTTCAGATTAAACCAAACGGGATTTGAAAAGGATATGAAAAGCCAATTTTCCTGTGCGTGAATGCGTGAAAAGCTAAAATATGGTGCGTGAATGCGTGAATCACAACCCCTATGGGGGGGCTCTGAGAGTATTCTCAAAGTGTAACGAATTGATTTTTGTTATTGTTCTAGTATCTCATGGCAAACGTTGGTAAAAAGTTTTACGAGCAGGTAAACAAATGCATTTTATGCACATTTATTTTGCCTTTCAGCATCGACATTTTTCTTTGTTTATCGTTCTTCGTTTCTTTATCTCACTACTCTCGAGTCCAGAATAGAGGTCTCCTCCTCCCGCTTATCAATTTTTTTTTTAATCCTCCAGGACATCCTTATTCCAGACCCCGTTTATCAATTTCGAGCTTCTTGAAATGTGAATGTGTGAAGTCATCTTTCCTGAATTGAATTGAATTGAATTGAATTGAACTGATTTGAACTGTGTTTCTCATTCTGGACCATTCTGGACATTTTTCTGTCATTCTTAACTTGTTTGTGATTTTACTATCAAAACCACTCATGTGTTCTAATTCCAGACAATTCCAGATCTCCTTTTGTTAAGATTCATGAAATTTTCCTTCCCCCCGTTTATTCCAGCCCCCTTGTCCATTGCAAACTCGTGTATTTATTCTCACATGACAATTTCTGTGACAATTGTGAGACAAAATTTTTAGCAAATGACAACATTATTAATCAAGTCGATCTTCAAGTTCTGTACTGTATTCATCAGGGAGATATAGACCTAGTATGATATCTCCCTGGTATTCATACAGGCGGCATGACGTCACAGCAGCGTTGAAAACATGACGCCATCTTGTTTTGGGGCTAATCTTGAGAAAATTTATGTAGGTTTCTATAGGAAATTTGCAAAAAGTTGCATGAAATTGCTCTGATATTCCCCATTGCGATAGTGAGCAGGGCAAGGATGGATGGGTAGCAATTGTCGACCACCTCTTATAAAGATTCAGGAATTTTCCACCCACTCTGTTATCTCCAGACCCTCCGTTTATTATGATTTCCGGAATTTTCCACCCACCCCGTTTATTCTGAGGCTTATTCCAGCACCCTGTCTAATCCGGACTCTAGAATATTTTGCCATGACCAGTGTCCCGCTAAAATATCTGTAACTGACTTCTTCATGTACGTGTAATGTGATCTTCATTTTCAAACCATTTGAAAACTTCTCTATCGACCCTTAATAGACAATAACGCTAAATATGGCCCCTCGAAAGACTCTGTTGTGTTTTGCTGCAAAACATGCTGGTAAAAGGCTCCCTGACGACTACCTAACGACATACAAATTTCGGTCTGCCGTTTCGACTATCTAGCTTGAATTCGAATCGATCTTGAATTCGAATGCAACATGGTTCGATAGGAAACCTCTCCAAAGCAGAAAAAGTAAAGTTTTGATTCGAATTGAAGTTTTAATTAAAGATTCGCGTTCGAATTACAAAATTGTCCTATTTGTTTACATTGATTAATGCTTACTTGGTCCGAAGTTAGCTAATCGAAACGGCAGACCAAAAATTTTATGTCGTTAAAGTGGTCGTCAGGGAGCTTTTTACCAGCATGCTTTGCGCGGCTGCCATCTTTAGCGTTATTGTCTATTGCACTGTTTTTGTTACAGCCAATAAAATCTTGGGACATCCTGAACAATGTTGGAACAAGGTAATTGTAATTTCATGTGTTCCTTTTTTTACATTCCTATAAAAATTCACAGGACAAATTTACTAACAACACTACCTACTTATGAAATATTTAACTACAGAAATCCGCGAGGCAATGTTTAATTTTATCCTACTTCTTTCGATATGTATTCATTTCTTCTCTTAACAATCTCTTTTCGCGTGCACAATGTGACAGTTAGCCATACCAGTTTCATGGAATCTTATGCGGCTTCGTTTTGTTTGATTTGTTGTCTTAGAGAATTCTGTTGGTTGACCCCTAATCAAACAAGGGCAGATAATGTAACAATAGGATCCACTACTTTTGATTGACACGTCAGTGCAACCTCGTCCCCAGGGCCTTTTGTCATATTTGGACGGAGACGAAATGACAGAAATCAGCTGCGTCAGGTATTTCATTAATTTAATTCAGAAGCCGATTGGTAGATTGGTAGGCAATCTTATTCTCGTATTTTTTGAGTGTAATTAAACGCTTGCTGCTCAGCTTCTCAACCAAGCAAATAAAACAAGAGAGGCAAATGTTTAGATATATCTTTCTTCTTTCGATATATGCTCAAGTCTGCTCTTAAAACCAGTTCTGAGATGCACAACGAGCGAGCTACCTACCTATGGGTTTCAGAGCAACTTTTGCGGCTTTGTTTGATTCGCACAAACTTGATCTTTAAAAGCTCATAACTCAGTGAATTTTGAGCGGATTTGCAAGATTCTTGTATCTAAAATTAATTTATGATCTTAGAAATAGGGGTATCATAACATGGAGCCTGTTCATTTTATCTTTATTTTTCGATGTTTAATCAAACGTCGACAAATTTTTTTGGACACCATGTAGACAAAAGGAATTCCATGCCCGGTTGGTCAAGCCATAAAGAAAGACAAAGCAAGCCGCTAAAGTTGCTCTGAAATGAAACCCAGGTAGCTAACTCGCTCGTTGTGCATGACAGAAATCAGCTGCGTCAGGTATTTCATTAATTTAATTCAGAAGCCGATTGGTAGATTGGTAGGCAATTCTATTCTCGTATTTTTTGAGTGTAATTAAACGCTTGCTGCTCAGCTTCTCAACCAAGCAAATAAAACAAGAGAGGCAAATGTTTAGATATATCTTTCTTCTTTCGATATATGCTCAAGTCTGCTCTTAAAACCAGTTCTGAGATGCACAACGAGCGAGCTACCTACCTATGGGTTTCAGAGCAACTTTTGCGGCTTTGTTTGTTTTTGTTTATGACTTGACCAACTGGGCATAGAATTTCTTTGTCTGGATCGCTAATCGCTTTGTACTGGCGTGTCAATCAAAAGTATGAAATCCTATTGTTGCAAAATCTTCCTTTATTTTCTTTTTACTGTATTACTTTCAGGTCTAATTACGTAGCTGCACATCATGCAGCGAACATGATGATCAAAAGGAAGTCAGGATTAATTGTCAACATCTCTTCCCCTGGCGGGTTGAGATATCTTTTTAACATCCCATATGGCGTAGGCAAAGAAGCGGTAAGAAGATCTAATGTTTACGGAGTTGAGAAAAAAGTTAGGTGTTTGCTAAGATCATGGATGGCAGGAAACAAAATCGTTGTTCTCGTACCTGTATAAACAAAATATTTGCATGCTCACACTTGTGTTTCGTTGTTATTTTCATCTGTTTTCTCCTGTTCTGCCAGCAGCTCGCAGCTTCTGACTCGAATTTGCAATTTTCAACGGCCATGGTTGCTTTTCGTAAAGCGAGGCTGTTTCCAAAAACAAACATGGCCGTTGCAAATTCGAATCAGAAGCTGACAGTTGCTGGGGTACTAGAAGTACACTTTTGCTTTCTGCTACCCATGGACATACCGTTTTAAGTTATAGGAAATTTATGATCGTACAGTTCGCCAAACGTTCATCAAGAATGAAACATATTTTTTCTATATAAAGACCAGCAAAACAAGACAGAAGTCTTCGCGGTAATGATTTATGAAAAACATGATTTAGCAATTTCAATGATTTCATTTTGAAGGAAATTAATTGTTTGTTCCTTTTTTTCTGTCCTTCGTTCATACCCCTTTCATTTTTGTCCATAGAATGATCGGATGGCAGCTGATATGAGCATAGAACTTCGTGAGAAAAATATCTGCGTCGTTTCATTATGGCCCGGGGGGGTTATTACAGAATTAATAGAAGACGAGATCAAAGAGCACGGTAAAAATGTAGGTCACTCTTTAAAGACCCAATGTCAACCATGATCCTTTGTGCGCCGAATGAAAAGCAAAACAAAGAGAACGTAGGTCAGAAACGACTTTCAGATAATGCAAGTCGACTTTGGCGCCACGAAGGATCATGGTTCGCAATGGGTCGTTAAGAAGATATGCAATATATTTTCAAATTTGAAAATGGGTTACTAAATGGTTAACAAGCGCTATTAACCCTTTTTTCAAATGTTGAAAAGAAAGGCGACGCTAGAGCCTTCTCTTGCAAAATTTGATTTATTTTGAGTTTGACATTGTTGGGAAATAAAGCTGGGTTGAAGTTACCACTAATTTTGACTTTCTTTTGCCATATATCAGGAACCATTTATTTATCAGATTGACTCAAACAAGGTCTCAAACTCTACGTTGAAGCCTATCCTATGCAACTGTATGAAAAACGAGATAACTTAAAGGGAGTACAAAGACCAGCAGCCTTTGTCATCGTTTGTTTTTGTTTTTGTGAATTTCGTACAGTCAGTTAGTCTGGAAGCTGTGCAGAGAAAGTCGCTGACTGTGCGCAAAGCATGCTGGTCTTTGTACTCCTTTTAAAGTTACAGCTCCTCTACAGCAGCCGCACAACAGGACACAATTTTATGGAACACCTTGTACTTCATTAGTAAACAACTATTTCTGTAGTCTACTGGGTGGGTGAGTAAAAAAATGTACAGAAAGCCTGTGGCTCTCAAAAGCTCTCAAACCATTTATGAGATTCCTTTAAACTGAAAATGCTTGCGTAGCTAGCATATCAACTTAGATGAGAAGATTTAGTTTGGAAAAATCCGTTTTATCGTTCTCATATTACTATTGATTTTGCAAAAATCCTTCATCTCAAAATCCTTCAAAACAGTCCTAAAATCCGTGATCGAATTTGCTAGCAATTTAGCCCCACCACAACTATGATAATCGAATTCTATCTGTCTACCTTATAGCTCAACTATTTCCAAGGTGTGTAAAGAGGCTGCTGCATAATCGTATACTCTAGGGACTGTCACTCAGAATCTTGTTTTCTATTTTCTATTATCATGAGGTGGCATTGCTAGCAAATTTGATCAGGGATTTTAGGCCTGCTTTGAAAGATTTTGAGATGAATCATTTTTGTAAGATCGCTGTAATATGAGGACAATAAGACCGATTTTAATTAACTAAATTTTTCTTTCCTAAGTTGATTTGTTAGCTACACAAGCATTATCAGTTTATAGGAATCTGAAAAATTATTTGAGAGCTACAGGCTTTTAAACGTCTATAATTCTTTTGGACTCACCCCCGGTAGCTGTGCACAAAAGTTCATAATTATTGTTTTATATTCCTTCTGCAGCCAATGGGTGAATGGAAGCACCGTCAGGATGCCACACTAACAGGCAAAGCAATCACTGGCTTAGCTGTTGGTAAGATGATCTTTCTTATACTGGGTGCCCCAACAACAAGTCCCTCCCCCCCCCCATACAATCTTTGGGAACAATGAAACAAGGAGGAACTGTTACAGCTCTATATTCCCATTCACTAAAGCCTAACTTAGATTTTGATACTTTGTTTTGGAGGGCGGTATCATCTGACACGGACGTGCCATTTTGCCCGAACAATTGGTACCCATTATTCCGCAAATTTTTAAGAATCTTAGGGTCATGATTCCATAGATTTGATGAAAATCTGAGCCATAATTCAG
>REGM01000031.1:8151-18486 GCA_004194415.1 Aurelia aurita
CACCACCAAATTTTCGTCATATTTCTGCCTAAATAGCAATGACTTGTACATGCTTTAGCACGTTTTATCCCTTTGGGAGGATGAAAGTGCCATCCCTGGAAACATAACAACAATATTCTCGGAGATTTTATCCTCCCAAGAGGATAACACGTGCTAAAGCATGTGCAAGTGTGCAAGTCATTGCTGTAAGGCAGAAATATTTGGACAATTTGCTCGTGATTTTAGGCCTGTTTTGAAGGTTTCTTGAGGAGGCTTTCTCCAGAAAATCGCTCATAACTTCAGAAGGGGGAGGCCGATTTCAGTCAAGTAAATTTTAAATCATATTCGAACATGTCAACCATTACATAATGTACTTGTCAATATTATCGTTTTGATATCCAGGGAGCAGTGGCCTTTCAAATGGGGATTGTTTTTTCTGACTCACCCAGTATAAAGGGTTTCTTGATCTGGTAAGTCGTTGAATTCCAAAACATCCAGATCATCGATTGCAGCATCAAATAGCTTGCTCTTAACTGTTTTGCGAATTGCACCATCTGCCGTGCTCAAAGGGAGATAAACCACTGACAATGGGTAGTTTAATAAGTTGTTGATATCAATTCCTTGGTTGTGACTTGAGGATTGAGCTACCAGCACACCTAAAATGTCCCTCTGAATTTTAATTTCTTGTTCCTTGCCTTTCTTCTTAACTTTTACAGACTTAGTCACATTCTTGAAGCGGGGATGGCTTAAGCAGGGATGGCTCAACAGTAGCGCGCTTGACTACCAACCTGAGGGTTGGTGGTTCGAGTACCCGCCCTGCCGAACCTGCTACGTAGAGTGAGAAGAGTCGCCAACTCTCTGTAATTGCCATCAGACTACCACTTCTCACTCAGACACAAACTATTTACTTTAAACATTAGAAACAAAAACACATTGTTCACATAATTCGTCCCAAAACGAAAGAAGAATTTAAGAGATATTTGAAAGCCCTTGTTGAGTTTCAGGGGTTTTATGCCCCTAAATAGCTTATCTGATATTAAATTTTTGGGTGGTTTTGGGTGGTTATGATCTGGTTGTGGGTCGTTTTGGATCGTTTTGGGTGGTTGTAGCTGGTTTTGGGTGGTTTTGGGTCGTTCGGCGTTTTAGTAAGTACGCACTTGAGGCATACCCCAGGGCCCATGCTTTAGGCCTCTCCTTTTCATCATTTATCTTAACGAGTTTTCGTATGTGTTGTATTTGTGCGTACTATTGCAAACTTGCTGGGACCAGTAGCTTCAAATATTTACACACCCAACATATCGGAACAGGGTGTGCAAGCGTCCCGCAGTGTTTTTCCGAGATAAAACTCATGAAATACAATGGTAGGCACCATTACATTGCAGTTCATGTTCTATTGAGTCAAAATTGACATGGTGATACAAAAATAAACTTAGGTCCCACTAAGTTTGCAGTTCAACTTTTTTAATGTAAGTTCTTTGCCAACTTCACGGGACCTATCAAAGATGCATTTTTTTGCCGTTTTAACATTGTAAGAGTAATGAAAATTGATAGAAAATTAGCGGGACCCTGGGTAAGTCCCGCTAATTACCAATGTCTCGGTAGGTGTGTAAGACAATGGAAGTCCCGCTAAGTTAGCAGATATAAGAACAAACATACATACGTACATACATACATATAAATTTAATTTATAAGCGCTAATTCACTTGTTTATTAATAAAAAATGAATTGATTTATTTAGAGGAGGGTTTTTGAATGGGATCATTTTTCATTTGTAGAAAAAGTAGTAATAAGTCATTAAAATGAACTTGAAATTGTTATCTCTGCCAAATTTGTTGGTTAAAGTTCTTCTTTTCTCCTACTTGTGCATTGTGTGATGCACCTACTGTTTACTCTTATCATAGAGTGCAAAACATAAGTACATTGCAATACGTATGAGCGTAGGTTCGTGCAAGGGGGAAATGGGTCAGCTTCGGTAAAATGGGCAGTGTTGATTAGTGGAGATTGTGAACTATTTGACTAAAGCCAAATTAACATGTTACTTGGAGAATTCATATTTTACCAAGTTGTAAGTATTTTATAACAGATGGCAGCACAACTTACTCATTTTTGGTTTGATTGCCTCTTCGCCTGTATCCCCGTCCCTTTCTGTCTTTGAGGAGTGGACCAACCTGCTTTAGGACTGCTTGATGTGTTAGGGCCAAGTAATCCTCATGTAAAGTCACACATTTGATCCTCTCTATGGAGCCATCAAATGTCAATTTTCCCATCGCCGGATTTACCTCCCAACAGCACCGGAACTCCCATGCACCTTCCAAGTTCTGAACCCTGCACTGTCCAAATTGACACCTGAAATTCAAATGAATTCTATTTAGTTGTCGCTTTGCTGTAATATGCAGGGGGGTTTGCTTGCTGTAGTGTGCAGGGGATGAAAACAAATTTGGTTTATCTAATCATCACATATTCTAAAATATTGTTCATGTCAAATTTTTGTCTTGTACCTTGTGGGTTATTAATTTGGAGAATCATAGACATCTAAAGCCTTGGATTCATTTTCCTGGCCTAACCAAGATGACCTAACTTGTAGTTTCGAAACAAGATCCATGAGACAACTCCTTTTAAAATTTTCAGATTTTGATTACTAGGAGTTTCTTACTAGTTTCTTACGAGTTCCATAGCAGTCTTCGTGTTACTTCCTGTACCCTCGAGAACACTGCAAAACGAACTGGTTCAGTACTGGTTCAAATTCTTGGTTTCTTGTAAAAAAATACTTGTACTTTTTTATAAGAAACCGCTTATAAGAAACTCAATTTTCAGATCGCCAAAATAGGAAGAAACTCCAGTACTCGGAAAAAGAACTCAAGAAACTATTTATCTTAATAAAGGAAATCCCTTGCATAGTTTACTTTATTTTCACTTGTTTCCTGAATCATATTAGTTGGGAGGTACTTTAGCAATGTCTACACATTGGAAAGGCTTCAAAAACTGTGCCGCAAGGAAGTCATGAGATCTGAAGACCAAAGCAAATGATAAAGGGGTAATAAATTGAAAGGGATGGACTAGGGGAAGTTTGCAGCTGAGGAAGGTATGCACTCCCCCAAGAGGAGGGTACAGTTGCCAATTTTAAACAAAATAAATGATATAAAACCGTTCCCCGTTCCCCGTTTTAAAGATAGCCCTTATTTTGTGGCAACAAAACAATGTTATATCATATACCTACTATAGATGTATTGATTATAATGCTTATAAGGATTATAATGATAACAATAATCTGAAAATATCACCAAATCCTTCAATCTCCAGTCTTCAATATTGGACAACTCCTTCGCCCTCGCCAAGCTCGTTTCTAAACTGAACCACCTGTTTGGCAAAAAACGTATTGTCAATGTTATTATCATCATTTAGTCGTTGGCTTTGTAATAAAAGTATTTCGATAAGAAACTAAGAATTGGACCCAGTTCTGAAAATTTCTTAAAATTCTCATTATTTGATCACTCAAAAATTTTCAAAGGTTTTTTCGGAATCTCCAGGATTATTTTTGCTTGCACCTTGTGCCCTCGTAAATATCTCACAATAAAGTTTTCCGAAGACAGTACTCAACACTATGCTGCTGATACTTCTTGAAATTGCCTTGTCTAGGCTTTACTCGAGTACCTTCTGTCATGCAATACATTAAAAATATGAAAATAAAGTGAACAATTCTATAGATTCTGGTTGCAGGAATAGCATTTCAACACCTTGCGATGCATTGCGACTAATAATAGAAATAATTCTGGAAAATAGCATATAATAATACCAACTGTATGTTCGAAGTTTTGGCCTATGTCGGCGAGGATATCTGCTTCTGGTAGCTACAGAATTGGACAAGTGCTAAAATCATACAAGATACAAGAAGGAAAGCACATCTTATTCTTCTTAAATTGCATCTTTTTTTGCAATCCAGCCAAATATTTCAATTGCTTGCACTTTGAGGCGAAACGGAGCTCAGAACTGCCAGCTAATTGTTGCTGTTTGCTGCAATTTGCTGTTTGCTGCTGTTTGCTACAAATTTTGCTGTCAGCTACAACTGACCTTTGTTGCTGTTTATACAATTGAATATACAACTAACGTTGTATGAATAATTTAAAATTAAATGAAATGAATGAAATGCTATTATAAATGATTCCATTTTCTCAACTTGCGTATACGTATATCACACGTTTTAAAGCGGAAATAACGGTCAGTTTCATTAACAATTTATTGGTTCTTAAAGAATCTTTCGGTAACATATCAAATCTGACCATGTACATTACATATTTGTTCTGATCCTGTTCAGCATACGGTATGGTCTTGAATAAGCGAATGGGATATTGCAACAGTACCATTGAGAAAAATAATCATCGTTAATGGAGCATAACTATTAATGTTAAGAGGAAAATTATAGTCAACGCACCTCTGATCCTCTCACATGGACAATAACATTAGATATTATGTGATCGTCCTTGCTTATGGTCGTACCATTATATGTTACGAGCCTGAAGTAAAGAGGCTGATCTTGGCTTCCAATGTAATTGTACATTGCCTGCAAATTTATTGGGAGTGTTTATATTCTACACTTCCTGATAGTTGATTACAGTTATCCCGTTAAATCAAGCAATTTCTGCTTTCCTCGAGATGAATTATCATTTCAAATATAAATCTTCTACTGGAACAGGCAATTTGAATCCATTTTAAAATTTCTGAGGGTAGGCTAGAAAAAAGATACTATGCTATGCTACTCAATAAGCATATGTGATTAAATATAAACTCAGTTCCATTATACTAAGAATAGCACTTTGTTAACTGGTCTACTTTAGGAATATGTATGGAAGAGTTATCTGGAAGAGTTAACTGGTATACTTTGGGAAAATGTCATGGCCAGGTGTATATCTCTAAATGATAATTTTGATCGCTTGTATTTACCTCAAATTGTGTCCCTCGTGCGAATGTCCTTTTTGTAACACCAGATTTGCCTCAAGCTACAACTTTAACGCCTTCATTTGGCTCTTCTGGCACTTTGTGTCTTCTGTTTAGTCTCACAATCTGCAACAAGAAAAACAAAAACGTTTACTTTATCATAATTATAGGCCTAATATTTGTTAAAAGTCTCTTCGCACAAACTTTGATAAAGGTAATAAAAGTAGCAAATATTAATCAGTTTGGTCGTCTCGTGTTCCTTTTTAAACACTCTTTTGTGCTGCTTTTTCAACCTCCTATGTATCTATTTGAGCTCGTAAATCTTCTGTTTTTCCGGTTTTTATGATTACTTCTATATTAAATGAACCTCTCGTGTGATTTACCACGACCTAGCAATATTTGTGACAGTAGTACACAGCTTGCAGTATTTGTTACTAATAAAAGTTTATTATGTCCTCATACTTTTTCCATATCTCTCGAAAGATCCAATTCTTCAAAGGTATTATTTGTTTCCACAGCAGCCTAGAAAAGTAAAGGTGCATGTTAAGCAGTTGACCTGCATCTATAGGGAGATGCTCAAGATTTAGATGAGTTGTTCATGTGGGTGCACTTCTCCGATCGAAAGATCGCTTGTGAAGGAAGATTGGTAAGATTGTAAAGTAAAGCAGTGACCAGTAACACTGCGACAAAGGATATATCTGTGTCCGTCAGCAGAAACGTAGGAACGAGGGGGGGGCACTGGGCAGTAACGGGCAGAAAATAATGCGACTGGCATGGCGCCTCTTGGGCTTGATAAACCGTTGTATCGAACTTTTGAGGGATACGTATTAACCGTACAAGCAGCTGAAACAATAATCAACATTTCCGTTGAAATGCTTTTTTGTTGCCATCGAAGGGTATGATCATTTATAACAATGTATAATATAAAAAGAAGCTGTCTTACCTCTGTCACACTATAAAAAGAAGCTGTCTTATCTCTAATGGCGGTTTGGGTAGCAGCGGTACTCATTTCCTGGAAGAACTTTGACAGTTCAAAAGTTTAGTGGTCGAGAACCTGATACACTGCGCTGTGCTATGGAGCTATTTCTTAAATATTTTGTCTGACACTGGTTGCAGCAAAACGTCAGACAAAATCCAAAAAGAAGGGAAGCAAATGAATGCAGTGCACAAGTAATAAAGTTTCCTTTTGTTAATGGAAAGGATCCAAAAAGTAAGCAAATTATTTTTCTGCAAGTAATTGGGTTTTAGTATTGATGACTGGAAGGCATTTGGCAATCATTTCCAATGTGTCATGTTTGAAAAGATGGATTAAAGAATTAATTAATGAAACTGCTTAAATCTTACTTACCACTGCTCTATGCTGCCCAATTTGTTCGAGTTCATCAGTTCCATTTCCGATTCCAATCTTAAGGAATGAAAATCGATGCTTTTAAAAAGTACACTTTTCATCCTAATAGTAGTCAAGAAATTAAATCCCAATTGAAATATTTTCAGAAGTTGCAAATATTTGAAAATATGCATCTGATAGAAAAGGCTGAATTCTCCCCCTTATCCGACAGAGCTGTGTAACAATGTAACACTCTCTGTCTATCTACTTCTAGCAAATTCTATAGAAAATCTGGTAAAATACGATAATCACTTTTTCTCAAATATTGACCCTGTTTCCATAATGTTCTGTAGTAGTAGAGCTCATAGAAGGACAGCAGTCATACCATGGTGACCAATAACACTTACAAAGAATACATTTTAACATACTTCTCTTGGTAGTGTGCCTTCTGTCATTGTTTGGCAAGCAACAGATGCAGAAAGTTCCTACAAACAATAGCTCAATAGTAACTAAAGGATGATGATGATACGGTGTTTTAGCATCTGTTGAAACGGCCATGAAATTATTCAACAAAGAAACCTTCAATGCTCTTTATAAATGCCTAGTTAGGCCAATCCGTGAATGCTGTGCGCCAATTTGGAATCCATATACAGTCAAATAAATAAATAAATTAGAATCGGTGCAAAGACGAGCAACAAAGTTGGTGAAGAAGCTCAAAAACAAATCACTGAACGCTTAATCGTCCTCAATCTCCCAACATTTAATTAGAGAAGAAGGCGTCGAGATATGATTACAGCATTTAAATACTAAATGGATAATATTATGGTAGCAAAATGTTTTTTTTAACAAAGAAATTCAAACACAAGGGGACACAATCTGAAGCTTTTTAAGTTTGTCAAGTCGTCTAACTTGAGAAAGATCTGTTTCTCAAACGGAGTAATAAATGAGTGGAAAATGCGAAATCAGTTACAGAGCCCTGATGCGCGAAATCAGTTAAAAATTGTCCTGATGCATTAAATGAAGAAAATTTGGTCGGCTCGGCTTTTAACAAATGGTTTATCATTTACGTGTGTAATGGTAGTAGAGGCAGCAATGCTGAATATCTCAAATCAAACTCACTTCAGAAAGGGATCCTTCTCCTCTAAATAATGCTCTGTCTTCGTCAAGCCTTGAGATGAAAATTAAAATTTATTCTTAGCAATTTCTTGAAACGATATTGTACTTAATCCTTAGACACTAAAAAGATAATTTGTTCTTTGTATGCTATCTTGAGTTCCTCAATAATGAAATGACAAGCAAGAAATAAAAAAAAATTGATATATGGTGTAGCTCTACGTCATTATCAAACAATTAAGAAAGTCTAGTACGTTGGTTTGAAAGTTATGAATTCAATTAAATTAAATGCTGGTTACTTAGATAAAATGCTTACTGAAAATATAACACAAGAGACATCCCACATCTTCTTTATATTATAGGAGATTCTCGTTGATGTTGATTGTAATGAAATACAGAAAGGTTCTTCATAGATTATAGCATCAGTTCTGAAACTTACCTTCGCTCCACTGCCAACGTATGTAATGCAGCGAGTCCTCGCGATATTGCATTTTTCAGAAGTTCTGTTCTTTATCCCTGTCCTGCAGGAAGAGGTTATGCCGTTTGAGATCACAAGGAACTATCGTTATCCCAAGTAAATAAAAAATGTTTGCAACTTCTTGGATAAACGTAAACTGATCTAACGGGAAACTTTCAAAGTCATTGCCTTGATCTATCGTCTAACTTCATTACTAAAAATGGTATCATATATTTCAATCGCTTCTACATATAGAGGGACAGCAGTCATACCATGGTGACCAATAACACTTACAAAGAATACATTTTAACATACTTCTCTTGGTACTGTGTCTTCTGTCATTGTTTGGCAAGCAACAGATGCAGAAAGTTCCTACAAACAATAGCTCAACAGTAACTAAAGGATGATGATGATACGGTGTTTTAGCATCTGTTGAAACGGCCATGAAATTATTCAACAAAGAAACCTTCAATGCTCTTTATAAATGCCTAGTTAGGCCAATCCGTGAATGCTGTGTGGCAGTTTGGAATCCATATACAGTCAAATAAATAAAAAAATTCGAATCGGTGCAAAGACGAGCAACAAAGTTGGTGAAGAAGCTCAAAAACAAATCACTGAACACTTAATCGTCCTCAATCTCCCAACATTTAATTAGAGAAGAAGGCGTGGAGATATGATTACAGCATTTAAATACTAAATGGATAATATTATGGTAGCAAAATGTTTTTTTTTACAAAGACATTCAAACACAAGGGGACACAATCTGAAGCTTTTTAAGTTTGTCAAGTAGTCTAACTTGAGAAAGATCTGTTTCTCAAACGGAGTAATAAATGAGTGGAATCAGTTACAGAACCCTGATGCGCGAAATCAGTTAAAAATTGTCCTGATGCATTAAATGAAGAAAATTTGGTCGGCTCGGCTTTTAACAAATGGTTTATCATTTACGTGTGTAATGGTAGTAGAGGCAGCAATGCTGAATATCTTAAATCAAGCTCACTTCAGAAAGGGATCCTTCTCCTCTGATTAATGCTCTGTCTTCGTCAAGCCTTGAGATGAAAATTAAAATTTATTCTTAGCAATATCTTGAAACGATATTGTAATTAATCCTTAGACACTAAAAAGATAATTTGTGCTTTGTATGCTATCTTGAGTTCCTCAATAATGAAATGACGAGCAAGAAATTAAAAATGCATACATGGTGTAGCTCTACGTCATTATCAAACAATTAAGAAAGTCTAGTACGTTGGTTTGAAAGTTATTAATTAAATTAAATTAAATGCTGGTTACTTAGATAAANTAATATTATGGTAGCAAAATGTTTTTTTTTTACAAAAAAATTCAAACACAATGGGACACAATCTGAAGCTTTTTAAGTTTGTCAAGTCGTCTAACTTGAGAAAGATCTGTTTCTCAAACGGAGTAATAAATGAGTGGAATCAGTTACAGAGCCCTGATGCGCGAAATCAGTTAAAAATTGTCCTGATGCATTAAATGAAGAAAATTTGGTCGGCTCGGCTTTTAACAAATGGTTTGTCATTTACGTGTGTAATGGTAGTAGAGGCAGCAATGCTGAATATCTTACATCAAGCTCACTTCAGAAAGGGATCCTTCTCCTCTGATTAATGCTCTGTCTTCGTCAAGCCTTGAGATGAAAATTAAAATTTATTCTTAGCAATATCTTGAAACGATATTGTAATTAATCCTTAGACACTAAAAAGATAATTTGTGCTTTGTATGCTATCTTGAGTTCCTCAATAATGAAATGACGAGCAAGAAATTAAAAATGCATACATGGTGTAGCTCTACGTCATTATCAAACAATTAAGAAAGTCTAGTACGTTGGTTTGAAAGTTATTAATTAAATTAAATTAAATGCTGGTTACTTAGATAAAATGCTTACTGAAAATATAACACAAGAGACATCCCACATCTTCTTTATATTATAGTAGATTCTCGTTGATGTTGATTGTAATGAAATATAGAAAGGTTCCTCATAGATTATAGCATCAGTTCTGAAACTTACCTTCGCTCCACTGCCAACATATGTAATGCAGCGAGTCCTCGCGATATTGCATTTTTCAGAAGTTCTGTTCTCTCTCCCTGTCCTGCAGGAAGAGGTTATGCCGTTTGAGATCACAAGGAACTATCGTTATCCCAAGTAAATAAAAAATGTTTGCAACTTCTTGGATAAACGTAAACTGATCTAACAGGACACTTTCAAAGTCATTGCCTTGATCTATCGTCTAACTTTATTACTAAAAATGGTATCATATATTTCAATCGCTTCTGCATCGCCTAAATGCTTGGTATAAAAACTTGTTTTCTAACTCTAAGTGAGATTTTCATCGATATGGTCAAACAGCCATTCCAGAAATCTGTACATTCTAAGTTTCCATCAAACTATGTTAATAGATATTTTTTGCATTCGTGAACAATATGAGCAATACGATATTGTTTTGTTAGCTTGTTTCTTGAGGATGGTGCTATGAGGCAGAAGTAGATGGAGTAAATTTGTTTAAGAGAAATT
>REGM01000031.1:19143-33031 GCA_004194415.1 Aurelia aurita
TAGTTAAGATACTACTTAGTCAAGGCAGATTTTATCTTCGTTATAATCTTCTTCAATAGTAGAAATTCCTTGCTCACAGATTTTGGATTGGAAATAAACAGTTTCCAACTTTTTCCAAACAAGGGTACAATTTTGCACAGACGGCTATAAATTTTGAGAATATATGAATGTTTCTTTTGCAATTTAGGCCTTATTTTGTGGCAACAAAACAATGTTATATCATATACCTACTATAAATGTATTGATTATAATGCTTATAAGGATTATAATGATAACAATAATCTGAAAATATCACCAAATCCTTCAATCTCCAGTCTTCAATCTTGGACAACTCCTTCGCCCTCGCCAAGCTCGTTTCTAAACTGAACGACCTGTTTGGCAAAAAACGTATTGTCAATGTTATTATCACCATTTAGTCGTTGGGCTTGTAATAAAAGTATTTCGATAAGAAACTAAGAATTTGACCCAATTCTGAAAATTTCTTAAAATTCTCATTATTTGATCACTCAAAAATTTTCAAAGGTTTTTTCCGAATCTCCAAGATTATTTTTGCTTGCACCTTGTGCCCTCGTAAATATCTCACAATAAAGTTTTCTGAAGACAGTACTCAACACTATGCTGCTGCTACTTCTTGAAATTGCCTTGTCTAGGCTGTACTCGAGTACCTTCTGTCATGCAATACATTAAAAATATGAAAATAAAGTGAAAAATTCTATAGATTCTGGTTGCAGGAAAAATTGTGTTTTTCGGAGAGAAACTAGGTTTTTTGAATTCTTGTGCATTTCGCTTGCCATAGGCGATGGGGTCATAGGTTATGATAACTATTTGCTTTGGGTAATACTGAAAAATATGAAAGTCTTACTGCCGCTATAAAGCAGTCCTTGCCTCGCTTATATCAGTTGCCTTTGATCGACATGAGAGACGGTCACAAAGTCCCTTTCACTTTTACTTATTTATTTTAGTATATTTACTTATTATATGCTTAAAAACATATAAAAATTACAAATCAACTTTAAGATCCTATATAAAAGAAAAGAAAAAATTATAATATGAAAGGGACTGAGAAGTCATACTGAATTTGCTTGTTTCCTTTGGTTCGATCTACAAAAGAGTCTGGATCGAACGATATTTTCATACATGGTTCGATTGAGTGGCATTAGAGCTTCTATCACTGTTGTGCACATATGAAAATTCTGCAAAGTATATAAATATGGTTCGATTCAGACTCTATTTTTAGAATAGCTAAAGGTCTAACATCAAAGAAAACCGCGCTAAAGACTTGAACCCTCATCTTTGCAAGATCAATCTTGTACTCACTAGTTCAGGGTTAATGTTTTCTGGTGTTGCTCGGTCGGCACTAGATCATAGTCTCCCAAATCACATTACGTCATCCACTTTACATAGAGCCTCGTAGTCACTTAGCCTTCATGTAAATATAGAGATAGGTGATTGTAGAGACCATTTCTATGGTAGAGACTAAGCACAGATAGATATTTGTGACGACAGTAGGAATATTGCTTAAGTAATGCAAATAATATGGTTGAATGACGTCATGCGATTTGGGAGATTATGAACACCCCCCAGTAACGACCCCGCTGAAACTCTTCCCCGCCAAGGTGAAATGATGACCCGCCAAGAAAATTTGCTTCCCCACCGAAATTTCGCTCTTCCCCGCCGTGATTTTTGTGATCCCAAGCTAGAATTTATAATTGGGGAATTTTCCCCGCTGTCTTTTTAATGCCCGGCGGGGTCGTTATGGGGGGGGGTGTCTATGATCTAGTGCCGACCGTGTTGCTCTTGGAAAGTGTCATTAAATAGACTTAGTATTATCATACGTAATTTGACAGTGAAGATGTAGTAACTCCGCTAACCAGACATTGATAGTTTATTGCATTCGATTCGTGTAATACTGAATTTTACAAAAGAAAAGTCGTAAAATTGTACCTTTTTCTGGATCATTGTTTTTATGTGATCTTTATGGCTTCCCTTTCGATGAATTCTTTCGAAGCACAAATCACAAAAGTTTCTTTGCACTCTTTGCACTGAACCGTTGCGTTTACAATTTCACATTCATCACAAACCTGCAATATTGGAAATTACAAAAACATTTTGTTTCTACAACCCAACTATACAACTATACTAAAAAGTATAACGGTTTTTTATGATTTGGCTTTTCTTTTAATTATCTGGACTACCAATGCAACATTGGCTGTATTTTCTGAATTATAATGAATTGTGAAACTCAGTTTCATGAAATATTAAGACGATTTTTTGGAAGCTTGTGTTATATGAATTTCGCCCCATGTAACATTATAGGGCCATGAACATGAGCCAAGTTGCTTATAAGGAATGACATACGATTGAAGTGCATTTGCATCAAAATATATTCAACTTACCATATTGCTTGAGTTCCCCATTTTGAGTTTTTACAAAATGTTTTTAAACAGTGAAAGAAACAAGTCTCTTTGCAGCTTTCACAAATTGATCACGTGCGACGTGGAATCAGTTCCTTTCCTTCGATTTTTTAACAATACGTAAGAACAAGGAAGAAACACAAATGCATGGCAACAAGCTGACAGGACTGAAGAGTTCTATCGTCTGTAAAAAATCATATCATACCCCCCACCGCGCAGACAGACAGCCACCGCTAGGACACCGCCCCCAAGCCCAATGTGCCGCCCTTATAACAACAGAGGCAGGCAGCCACGCCTAACAGCCAACAGGACCACCATACCACAGCTCCATTAACACACCTGATCCAACAAGAGTCTAGGAGCCCCACTACACAGAACCCAGCAATTATAGATGGATTGCGGAATCGTCAAATATAAGCTGTCAGACCGCAGACCTTCATTCTGAAGTCTAGTTGCTGAAGCCTACTTTCATTAGTTGGAGAGTTGGAAGCAAATTTAAGAACAGTTTGGTATACAGCACATTGTAATATCTTTCAAATTAAAGAATTCATAGATAAAACCTGATTTTTGTAATCGAAAGTAGATCGAAAGGTTGTAACCTTTATAACTCTACCTTTCCCTTGAATGAGGTTCGACCTCGGCGGTCCAGGAGGCTGGGGCCCGATTTTGCAAACATCCGAAAAGAGCCACTCATAATTGGAATTGTGGAATTCAAAATAAGGAATTGTGTCGCTCTCTCTTTCTCTCTTTTCCTTTCATCCAGACCACAGGAGATGAGAATTCATTGAGCTTGGACAGAGCACAGAGAAGTAATTCTTTTAACACGTTTTTTTATTCTGCAATGAAATGCTTTCGGTCCTATTTGCGCAAATGTAACAGCTATAGTTTTCTTCAAAATAGGAAGAAAAGCGTAATATTCTCATTGAAAGTTTTGGAAATTTAAACTTGCCAAGGGGGGTTGAAATTGAGTCTCAAAAAAAAAACTCTTGGCCTACTTATTTTTGAGTCACTGTTATGAAAAGGTACTTTTTTCATACGGCATACACATATTTGTTTATAAGAAACTGCTTATAAGAAACTCAACTCTCAGATCGCCAAAAAATTTAGAAACTCCAGCACTGGGAAAATATGACTTAAGGAACTATTTATTTTAGTCGAGAAAATCTGAAGCATGTTTCTAATTTATTTTTACTTGTTTCCTGTATCTTGTTACTTGGAAATACTAAACCTTTGTTTTGAAATACTCATGAGGGCACAGGTAGTAAATATGAAGATTGTTATGGAGCATTTAAGAAACTCGTAAGAAACTCTAGTATTATGTTTGAGAAGCACTAAGAAATTTTAAAAGCTAAATTCAAGAAAATCATTGGAAATTTGTCGTTGAACCTTTATTCACGATAATTTTATGTTTTGAGCACAATTTTTGTCTTGCTTAACATTGTGCTGTGTATCAAGAAACAAATACGTGGCAGTGGGAAAAGTACATGTTAATTCATGCATCCACAAAATAAGAAACAAGTAAGAAACTTTAGTATTGAAGACAAATGACGGAGATATAAGGCAACTTAAATCAGGGGCCTGGGCAATCTAGTCTGCGGTGCGACCTCTACGGGGGAGGGAAAGTTGAGGAAAAGAAAATATCGGTCTGCGCAACACAGCAGATAATGCTGTTCTCTGACGTCAATAAATTCACCGAAAATAGGTGAAAATTTTGCCATGATAATTTATGCGATGTTTCTCAATATGCGGGGCAGATTTTACAAAATGGCGTTCACAAGCAGCGGACTGAGGAAGCCAGTTGATTTATCTTCTTTTGATGAAGGGATAAAGATGGTGTGCTATTTTTTTTCTGTCGAGTGTCTTATGAAAGAACAACTGCATGCACTACGCTCGTTTATGAGTGGCAGGGACTTGTATTTCAGCGCCCCAACTGGTTTTGGGAAGAGCTTCATATTTCAAGCTCTCCCACTTCTGTATGATAGCATGCAAGGAAACTTGATTGGAACAAGCTTTGTGCTAGTTTTATCGCCCCTAGTGTCACTGATCGAGGAACAAGTTGCTTACATAAATGGAAATACTGGGATAGCTGCTGCTTATCTTCACAACGATGAAGATGAGGCCATTTTGAGAGATGTTGAAAATGGAGGCTTATATGCTTTGGTATATTCATCCCCACAATGTATACTTGCCAATAGTCGATGGCGAAACTTACTCTGCGCAACACAGCAGATAATGCTGTTCTCTGACGTCAATAAATTCACCGAAAGTAGGTGAAAATTTTGCCATGATAATTTATGCGATGTTTCTCAATATGCGGGGCAGATTTTACAAAATGGCGTTCACAAGCAGCGGACTGAGGAAGCCAGTTGATTTATCTTCTTTTGATGAAGGGGTAAAGATGGTGTGCTATTTTTTTTCTGTCGAGTGTCTTATGAAAGAACAACTGCATGCACTACGCTCGTTTATGAGTGGCAGGGACTTGTATTTCAGCGCCCCAACTGGTTTTGGGAAGAGCTTGATATTTCAAGCTCTCCCACTTCTGTATGATAGCATGCAAGGAAACTTGATTGGAACAAGCTTTGTGCTAGTTTTATCGCCCCTAGTGTCACTGATCGAGGAACAAGTTGCTTACATAAATGGACATACTGGGATAGCTGCTGCTTATCTTCACAACGATCAAGATGAGGCCATTTTGAGAGATGTTGAAAATGGAGGCTTATATGCTTTGGTATATTCATCCCCAGAATGTATACTTGCCAATAGTCGATGGCGAAACTTACTCACATCGAACAATTTTAGAGATAACTGTATCGCAGTTGCTGTCGACGAAGCTCATTGCATTGCTCACTGGTATGTCACTTTATTTTCTAAGACTATTTTTAATTTTACTCAGAATCCTGTGCTCTATTTTCCTTGATTTTATTCAAACTTTGATTGCCCTCCCCCTTTGCCCATCAAGAAAAAATAATTTCTGTCCATCCCACTACTTTTCATTCCAGAACAAGCAAAACTCGTAAAAATGGTCCGTTATAAATGTTAATTCTTTATTTTTCAGGGGAACAGCAGAAAAAGATGAAAAGCCATTCAGGGCCTGGTATGGCAATTTGAGAGAAATGCGATCTCTTGTGACAAGAAGCACTGGATTCATGGCTTTTACCGCAACTGCAACAAAACCTACCAAGCAGAAAATCTTTGAGCTATTACAACTCAACATAAATAGCACAACTGTTGTAGAGAAAAGCCCTTGCAAGGATAATTTACGATTTGTTGTCAAGTATATGGAAAGAGACAGATCTTTTGACTCAATTTTTGGGTCACTGATAAATGACTTAACATTAAACTCAATAAAAACAGACAGGACATTGGTATATTGTCAAACAAGGAAGCAGTGCAGCTTGATTTATCGCTACTTTTCAGTGAAACTTACTGTGGCTTCCTGGAAACATGAGGGAAATAGAGTTGTTGAAATGTTTCATGCTGGCACCCCTGAGACCGTCAAAAAGCATGTCATTGCTGAATTATCTGATGGCCATTCATGTTTGAGGGTAGTGATCTGCACTATTGCCTTTGGTATGGGTATAAACTGTGTTGATTTCAAGAGAGTCTTCAATTTTGGGCCTCCTAGAAATATGGAAGAATACATTCAAATGTGCGGTAGGGCTGGGCGCAAAGGTGAAGAAAGCATTTGCATCTTATTGTATAATGGGCTGCTTTGCAGCCATAGCAATCTTGCAATGAAGTCATATGTTGCCACAGATAATTGCCGCAGGAAAGAGCTACAAAAGCATTTTCCTCAAACAGGATTGTTTACAGATAGTACATCTCTGCAAAGTTGTGAATGTTGTGACAATTGTTCTTTAAAATGTTCCTGTGGTCCTGTATGCAAGAAGGAGTTATTACAGTTTCACTTTGTTGAAAATGATCAAGATGTCATGGAAGAAGAAGACAGGAGAACTAGAAATGTTACAGAAGAGCAACGTACTTCCTTGGCTAAAAATCTTAATGATTATGCACTGAGTCTGCTGCAGTCTTTACAGGAGCATGGTTCTGAAGTTGTAGCCTACCCAAATATGATTTATGAGTTTGGGGAGTTACAGATTTCACAGATAATGAGTAAATGTCATCTCCTTTTTACAATGTCAGATGTTAGGTCATTGGTAGAAATTTGGCGTGATCGTCATGCAAATGCGGTTCTTCAAATCGTTGAGAAAGTTTTTCATGATATATCTATTAATGAACATAATCAAACAGTAGAGGAAGATACAGAAGTTGAGGAGTTTTGGGAAGAAATTGCAAATGATTCAAGCATACAGTGGTCTTTCAACATTGATTCAGTTGCTGAAGAAATTGACATGGCACTGGATGCCATTGACACTTCTGGAAATCATGATAGCAGCTTGAGTATAGCAATTAAGTCCTTGATAAAATCATGTGACACACATATGTAAGTCATTGAAGGAATCGTGGAGCCCTCCACAATAGTTGGGAATACACCAAAGAGAATTTTGAAATTTCAGTTAAAGTAATTATATTAGCATGGGAAAAAATGTTTCTTGTGAGTAAAATGGCTTTGTGTGTATGGATTTTGAAATTTTGCAATATCACCATCTGTTATCAATTTCCACCTGTTGTGGATGCATATTTTTTTAAACAATTTGTGAATGGGCAAGGCAGAATTGATGAGTCAATTGATAGCAAATGAATGATAACCAAAATCAAAATCCACCCACACCAAGCAAATTTACACAATAAAATTTTGTCATAAAAATGGCAAAACCTGCTAAAGTTAGTAGGCAACAAAAAGGCAACAAGCATGAAATACTCAAACCGCTCCTAAAATCAGTAACCTTGGACACACACTATCGGTTTAGTGCTAAACAGGGATATCAAGTGCATACTCTTATATAACATATTATAAATTTGGCAATCATTGGATCTTGAACCCTAGCAAATGATAAAATCAACGTGCAGTTTTCTCCATGTATATCTTCTTCTTATGTTGATTCACCCATGAAAACATGGAATGAAGATCAAATCCTTCCAACAAACTTGAAGGACATTGAGCAAAATGCCTGTATGCACGTCCTGGGGTTTTCTTCAAAGCATTTTGCTTCAAAAGCTCTGCAACAATCTTTTTCAAATCATTATCATATGATTGGCGTATGTGTTTTCCTGACCTCCTGATGAATAGCGATTCCTTGTCCCAGTTTTCAATTGTATGTTTTGTGACTGGGAGTGCCTTGCAATATCTTGCCAATGACTTCTTATTTGCAGCAGTATGACCAATGTTCTTTGCTATGGTCTTCAGAAATCTGTTGAAGTGTTCCAGCGCTAGATCTAGGGGGATGTTTCCACCGGCTCCATGTTTTGATTTGAAAAAACGATTCCATGTAAGATGATAAGCAGCACGGGGAGACAAAATGGCATTCGTTTGACAGATGAGATAAAGTCCCTCAAGTGCATATTTTCTGCTCTTTGAGCCATCATTTTTCATGTACAAAAGAAAAAACTTCCAGCATCGTATGATTCGCTCACCATCACCTTCAGAGATGGCATCCCGAAAATTTAATATGAGCATTCCATATTCCAAAAGAGCACATTGATAATCAAACATGTCATCTTTGTGTGCAACTTGATTCTTTGAAGCAGGTCTTTGTCTGCTTACCCTCTTGCTGATGGGCTGTTGTCTTGCTGCCTCTGCCACAAGCCTTTCCACCATTTCACTCTTTAAAACATACTTCTTCAAAAGAGTATGTACAAAGGCATCAAAAATTTTTTTCTTCTCTTCCAAAGTGGTTGACATCATGTATGCATATGGAAACTTTTCTTCTGATGGTATCGCAGTGGTATTTTCCACCCCAAGCTCCTGAAGGGCAGCTGCTACAATTCTTGCTTCCAAAGAGATATTGAAAAATTGCTTACAAGCACTGACTCTAGATTTGACATCTGTTACAACATTTCTTCGATTTATCAAGTTGCGATCGCTGTATAACGTGCATTTGTCATCAGAAGATTGCGGATGATAAAATGCATCAAAACCAATCTGTGAAAAAATTTATGAAATACTGTAAGATTTTGAAAATATCTTTTTGTAAACTTGATAACTTGCTTGCTGAATTTCTGCATTTTCAAAATAAAAACAAGGCATTTAATAAAACATAAGTTTGAGACAATTTATTTTATTGATGTTTGCTGAATTAAATTTTTCTCGTCATTTAGGACAGTAGTATTTTTGAAGTATATATTGTACTTTGGTTTTATTATTAAATTACTATGAATGCAATTTGTGGCATTTTGAAGTGCGCAAAGACATATGAAACACAATCTAATTATTCTCTTTCCCTGGTCTCTTCACGCTTGGCAAGTTTGTCTCTTAATCCTATTGGCACTGGTACCCAGGGTACAAATCTTATTAATTGAAAATAAAAGTTTTACAATGATTATATATCGGGTGAGTCAGAAAAACAATCCCAGTTTGAAAGGCCACTGCTCTCTGGATATCGAGGCAATAATATTAGTAAATATATCATTTAATAGTGGACATGTTCAAATAAATTCTAAATTTTACCTGACTGAAATCGGCCACTCCGTTCTGAAATTATGAGGGGTTTTCTCAAGAAATCCCCTCCAAGAAACCTTGTCTCCAAGATAATCTTGATTTCAGTCAGGTAAATTTTAAATCATATTTGAATATGTCAACCATTAAATAATGTATTTGTCAACATTATCGTTTTGATATCCAGGGAGCAGTGACCTTTCAAACGGGGATTGTTTTTCTGACTCACCCGGTATATATAATGATATATATATATACCTGTAGAAATTTAACCATAGCATGGAAATCAGCTATTTCAAAGTGAAGACCCTCCTTGCGCTCTGTGGCATTAAAACCATTGGCTACCTCCATTAGACTATTGACACCCCTCTCGACAGTTAATTGATCTCCAACTATTCCCTGGCTGCTGTAAATGGCGTCACCATCTTTCTTGTAAAATGGAAGATGTGTGTGTAGATCAGCAATGACATTTTGTATACCACCAGATGTGTTCTCATCTTCATAAATCAAACCACAGAAGATCTGGGGAAAAAAATTATATATATTATATATATAACTTTTTATATTACGATGTCTGACATCACGATTCATACCTAAATCTAAAGAGGTCATGAAGCAATGACAAAATAATGGCAGTGAAATTTAATTTTATCTTTGGGTTATTAGTTACTAAAGCTCTTCTAACAAAATGCATTTTTCTTTGAACACTAAAATGTTAACTAAATCTGAAACATGCTGCGTCGTAATGAAGGATACACTTACATTTTCAGTTTTTTCTCTCATTTCCTTTGAATGTCTGTGAGGAATGTGGATAGTAACGCATTGCTTTACATCTTCAAAGCATTTTAACCTCTCAGTGAGTATCCTCTGGATGAGTGTCATGTAATCCTTTATTTGCACCTTGTGTTCCATTTGACTTGGAATGACTGTGCCGTTTTCCATATGAAAAATATCACTTTCAACAACATCCGACATCTCCTTAACATTTACTCTGTTCTTGACTGCAAGATGGGTAACCCAATTTTCATTTATGTTTTGATGGTCTTCAGTCATATCACACACCTCTTTCCGCATATTGAAGTTGTCAATTACATGTTTGAATCCTGGCTCAGTTTCAAGGTCTGACTTTCCATTCTCGGCTGTTTCTTCAAGGCGCTTGCATTCACGATTGAATGAATCAATTAGTCTCTTATCATGATCAAGTCCAAACTCATCAAGCTTCTTATAAATGTAAGTGTGAGATGGAGTAAGGCGCAGAACTCTCAATCGACCAAGAGCAGCCTAGAGATAGAAAACAAGTTTATTAAAAAAGTGTGTGTGATTACTTCTGCAACTACGGCACAGACTGTGAAAGGAGAGAAACCGTTCTTTGTCGGGCTCCTTCTCACTTAAAGGATCAGAAGCTGTTTTGTATATTGTAAATCTACAGTTAAACTTGCATAAGTCGGATTGCTTCGGACCAAGAAAAACTGATCAACTTACAGTATGAAAACTCTGACTTATGTAAATTAATTTGATAAGAAAAATGCAGATGGGACCTTCAGATGTGTCAAATTTTTTCCGACTTGTGCAAATATCCAATTTAGGTGACTTTAGACTGTATACAGTACATAAACTTAAATCTCATGTTTTTTTCTATATGGCACTGAACATAGCAATAAACATTAGAGTGCTATATCTAAAAAACATAATGTTTCTTCATGACTTGCAATGGCTGCAAGAATAAACGAGTTTAAAAGAGTGTAATTGATGACAAAATTCTTTTACATACAGTACTAACACTAAGCCATAATAGATCAATAGAAAACCATTTAGCAACACTTGTAGATAGTGCTTTGGACTGTTTGTTTTCTTTATCGCATAAAATTAATTTACTGTAAATGCAAAAATAGGACCATCCCAAAGGTTTGCCTTTTCTTATAACTTTGCTTGTCAAGTGATAGAGTTTATTGGATTAACAGCACATTCCATTCACGGTTATTTCATTATAGTTATGTTAGGAACAAAGTTGAATTAAACATACCATAAAGCCTGAATGTTGAATGATTAAACCAATCATCAACTGCAATTTTGTCATGTACGGTGATCTATTTTTAAGACATACTGCTGCTGCCATACATACAGAAGCATTCCAATAGGCATCATCATTTCCTTTACTAGCACGTAGTGACCCAGCTTTTAAGACAGCACGGAAAAGCGGTGCACGTTGTTCAAATTCACTGTCAAATTCATCGAATGAGAAATTCATCAGTTGACTTTTTTCTGTTTTTCGCAGATATGAAGGATATTTTGATGAACACAAACCATCGCATTCTTTAATAATCTGCTTTAAGACTTGCTGAATTAAGTATGGCCTTAATGATTTGCATCTCCAAGCAGCATTAGCAATCTGCTCATAGGTTCCACGGCAGAGCATCTTACCGAGTGATGCAAGGTCTGCTGGGAGCTCTCTTTTCTGCACCTTGCTCTTCCAAACAACTTTCACGTGAACTGATGTTGTTCCTTCTTGAATTGGAGTCAATGTATTTAGTCGTCTTATAGTCTCTTGTGCTTTAGTGGGTGTTTTCTTTGAAGATGAAGCAGTATCTGAATTCATCATGCTATTGTCTCCTACAGTGACATGTCTACTAGAGGCGGAGGAGCTTTGTGGCCTGCATGGTGTTGATGTGACCAGTTGTGTAGACGAAAATGGATTTCGAATAGTAAGGTTTGATGACGAACATTTCATCTTATATGGTGGTGCATCAAACGATACCAAGGTAGATTGATCATCAAGCACTTCCATCGCTTCTTGGTGGTTCCCATCATCCTTTATAGGCCTAACTGTTTCCATCGATTCCGGTTGTTGGGCAACAGCTTTATCAACCAGCGAATCCTGATATGCCAGTTTGCGTTTGGGAGTTGAATGCACAACATTGTCCGCTTTATGTTCTGTCAACCTCCTCTCGTAGTTTTCCTTGATTTCTTTGTCAAGCTCCTTCAGATTTTCTCTTAGGCCTCTTCGCCTCTTTAAAACAGTTAAACACTTCTTGCAAATATGCTCTGAACATCTTACGATAACGATTGGCAGATCAAGTAACTCATTTAGAGCTTTAAATTCTCCTCTTCCATCTACTCTGTTCTTATCGCTCGGTTTTTCAAGCGATGAAAAACACAAGATACATTTCAGAACGATCGCCATTTTTGTTGATAATCATGCATGATAGCGCGTGTCTTTTGCATAAATTATCGTCCAAACTTTAATTATGAGAAACTTTTCAGAACAGCATTATCTGCTGTGTTGCGCAGACCGATATTTTCTTTTCCTCAACTTTTCCTCCCCCGTAGAGGTCGCACCGCAGACTATTGTGTATCAAGTTTTTTCAAGAGCTTCATTCATAATAGTGGTGCCCTTGTACATATGAGCAAGTAGTTTATTTGGGATGCTTTCGTTATTGATAAAAATGCATGCTTGCTTCTTAATGTTGCTTCATATCATATTGCAATTAATAGTTTGAAATTTGCCATATCGCACATGCAAAGATAATCAGGAAAATAAAATAAAATGCTTCATTTAACTTACCCGAAGCTGACTTGACAAGTTTGAAATCCTGCTTAAGATTGCAGAATCCTTAACCTTTTTTCCATATCTTTTATTTGTTGCAGCTAGATAAACGACCGCATGCTTCAATGCAGCAAGGTAGTTCTTGATACTGGAATGGCCCATCTCTTTATTTGTTAGAAGAAAATCGACAAAGTCTTTGACAAGCTTGATCTTGGAACATTTGCATAGTTTTGGTGATGGCAGATTCTTCTCAGTGACAAGGTATTGAAAAAAGACAAGGATTTGTTGCTTCAGCTTCCTGATAGACGCACTGGATAATGCACAGGAGGATCGCATTTCATTGAAAGGACTGCTGTAGAAATCAAGCATTTCTTTAATCTCAAGTTTTGTTTCAGGAGGAAAGGTAGTTGTCACGCGTATTCCCGTGCTTCTTTTGGGGCCATGTTTTCGTTTCCTGGGGTTTGGTCCAAGCTTCATGTCAGGACTATTCTGCTGCCGAGAAGGGCTGCTGCTGTCTGAAGATAGTTCCTGTTAAAAGAAGTTAACAAATTTCAGATTGTTGCCCCAGAACTCTATACAACTATAAAGATCTCTTCACTGCCATTTCACCAGGATAGATGCAAAGTACTTTAGCACTGTCCTCACGTGAGCCAGGCTCTGTGTTGTTGTTGTTGTCAATTTATTTTGATTCGATTTATAAATCATCATCAAAATAAATAATAATTAAATAATCAAAATAATCAAAAGAATCAAAATTATCAAAATAATTTAATTCGATTTATAAAGTGTGCCTTTCTTGCATATAATTTTAATAATAAAGTGTCAAATGTCAAAAACTAAAATGCAAATGCAACTCTTTACTGTGGAAACGGCTGTTTTGCAAATTATTTGGAAAAAATTGCAGAATCCATTCATCTTGAGGAATATTGTTTTAACTTTTGGAGAGTTTTACTCAAGAATTTCTGCTAAATTGTCTCAAGAATTAAACGTACTATAAGAATTCTTGAAAATGTGCATCTAATTGTGCACATTCTCATATTTGTAAAAACATTCTCAGGAAACAAGAGAAAATAAAAATTTACCTGATCCTCTGCATTTTTTCCAGAGAAGGATTGCATTTGACGTGGCTGTGATGCCTGGATACTGCTTGCTGAGTCTGAACTTGCCGAGTCTGAACTTTCAGGCTGTTGGCTGTTATGGTCTTGATTGTTGCCTTGAAGACTTTCATATGTAATGGGTGAGCTCTGGAGAATGTCTGATGATGAAGGCAATGAAAGCTGTGAGGGAATGTCTTTGGAACTGGAAGGCTGCAAGAAGCTTGTGAGTGTATCCTGTATTTCTGCTTGTGTTAAAACTATGTCAGGAAGATTTGAT
>REGM01000031.1:34823-76196 GCA_004194415.1 Aurelia aurita
CTAGCTAACTGTATCACTAGCTAACCGTAACCCTAGCTAACCGTAACCCTAGCTAACCGTAACCCTAGCTAACCGTAACCCTAGCTAACCGTAACCCTAGCTAACCGTAACCCTAGCTAACCGTAACCCTAGCTAACCGTAACCCTTGCTAACCGTAACCCTAGCTAACCGTAACCCTAGCTAACCGTAACCCTAGCTAACCGTAACCCTAGCTAGGGTTAGGGCTCGTCATATCTATCTCTCTTGTTTCTTCTCACCTTCCCCCCACCCACCCGATCACCTTATCCTTATATGTACTCTCCATCCTTGTCACATGCATCTATTATGGTGTTGTTATATTATTATCAAATTGAGCATGCTCAGTAGAGAAAACAATAAATTGTTTATAATTTGGTCAATCTTGTGCCATTTATCATATTGTCTGCTTGGATTCCTCTTTTTAAGACAGATTTTGTTCTACTCTTATGTAAAGCACCCTAAAACTTGCTAAATAAACACTAACACCTAACCCTAACTCTAACCATAACCTTAGGCTTAGAGTTACATGTTTGGCTTAGGGTTATAACTCCGCCTTACGTTTACATATTTAGTTTAGGGTTACAAGTTTGGCATAGGGTTACATGGTTTGCTTAGGGCAACAGGTTAGGCTTAGAGATACATGTTTGGCTTAGGGTTACATGTTTTGCTTAGGGTTACATGTTTGGCTTAGGGTTACAGGTTTAGCTCATTGTTACATGTTTGGCTTAGAGTTACATATTTTGCTAAGATTTACATGTTTGGCTTAGCGTTACATGTTTGGCTTTGGGTTTAATGTTTGGCTTTGGGTTACAGATTTTGCTTAGTGTTACATGTTTTGCTTAGGGTTACATGTTTGGCTTTGGGTTATATGTTTAGCTTATTGTTGTATCTTTGGCTTAGGGTTACATATTTTGCTTACAGCTACATGTTTGGCTTAGCGTTACATGTTTTGCCTAAGGTTAATTTTTTTGCTTAGGATTACATGTTTGCCTTAGGGTTAAATGTTTTGCCTAAGGCTACATGTTTGGCATAGGGTTACATGTTTTGCTTACTGTTAATGTTTGTTTTAGGGTTACATGTTCGGCTTAGGATTACATGTTCGAATTAGGGCTACATGTTTTACTTAGAACTACCTCTTTGCTCTGGATTATATGTTTGGATTAGCTAGTTTAGATATCGGAAATGTGTAAGAAACGGAAAATTTATGAGGATTTATCACTTAGAGATTTGAAGGAACCTAAAAATTTCTGCTTTGATTTCTAACATAATAAAAGAAACGTCGACATTTCCAACAATGAGAAGCCAGTGTGAGATTTCCCTTTTCTTTCCGAAATGATCAGATCTCAGAATTATCAGATCTCAGAATGATCAGATCTCAGAATGATCAGATCTCAGAATGATCAGATCTCAGAATGATCAGATCTTAGAATGATCAGATCTCAGAATGATCAGATCTCAGAATGATCAGATCTCAGAATGATCAGATCTCAGAATGGTCAGATCTCAGAATGATCAGATCTCAGAATGATCAGATCTCAGAATGATCAGATCTCAGAATGATCAGATCTCAGAATGATCAGATCTCAGAATGATCAGATCTCAGAATGATCAGATCTCAGAATGATCAGATCTCAGAATACTACTCTTTCTGTTGCTGCACATTGTGCTATATGTCCAGGGCCAAATATGTGGTAGTGGCAGAAACAAAATCAAAATTTATGCACCCAAAAAATAAGAAACAAATTAAGAAACATTTACTTCTAAAATGTGGATATTTCCAAATGAAATTAAGAAACGTTTAGTACTATGGGCTGATCCAAGTTTCTTATAAAAAAGACAAAGACGTGTAAATCCCTCAAGGGTATAGGAATGAACCTACAAAAATAAGAACCTGCAGGCTGTTTTTTCCTTAATTATGCAGCACACCTTGTAATTAAGAATAACCAGTTTCAGTTGATACAAAAGTATGTTCTTGTCACTCACAAGGGTAATAAAATGGGTTATTTGTTATGGTCCTTATTAAATTCATGTTTGTCCCTGTTAGTTGTTAAAATCTGAGCCTCCTCCCCTCCATTTAAATAATAGCAAACTTTTATGTAGACATTCTAAGCCTAGAATTGGTTACTAGGTTTTTAATAGCAATGTCAAATGCAAATAATAGGGTTGAAAAGCTCTTGTTGATGACTGACTCCTGACAGCTTTCATAAGGGACCCTTTGAATGAGAACCTCTATACCCTTAGCTACTAGAAAAATCAATTTTTATGATTATAGCGTACATGAATTTGCTGCAATGATTTGTCGTGGCATTTCATCCAACATGCTGAAAATTAATGTTGGATTTAATTGTGGGCATGGGCAGAACGTTCTAAAAAGTTGATATTGTGTCCTTTGACCGCCATTTTCAACATTACCTCTAATTTTTATTTTGCATCAGGCATTTGTATACATGTCACTGCGCAGGCAAATAACGATCGTCGCTTTACTAGAAATATATGTTGGATGAAATATTGGATGCGTTTGACCACCCACCCCTCTTGTAATGTAATGTAAATAAATAAACATCGATGAACTTCCAATTTTGTTGGAAGTAAATGTTGGATGAAATGTTGATGCGTTTGACCAAGGCTTTAGAAGGACAGGAAGGGAAGCACTGCAAAATTCGCACGCATGCGAAATATACACAATAGGCTGGCTGGGCCTAATTTAGTTAAGGGTTTGGTATTGAAACAGGAAGGGAAACAATCAAGCCGAACCCGTCGGGAAAAAGCAATGCAGGCTACTTGGGTTGGGCAGGTTCGAACCTAGGGTTAGACAACAATAAATTAATAAACTTTAGGATAGAATACAGCTGACCTGACCTGCCTTTTGGCTGCAACAAACATCAACTTTCTAAACCCTTGTTTTGTGAAGTAAGGGTGTTTGCGAGAGTGACCCTTGACCTCGTCCTTGTGAGAGCAGGTGACCTATGAGCTGGTGAGAGCTAGTCACTATGTGCCGTTTATTGGTTGTAATTTGCAGTAGTTTTTTTTTCAAGATTATTAATTGTACACATTCAGCTAGCCAGCCAGCCAGCCAGCCAGCACGTAAAAGCCAGACCATCAGCAGCCGTTTCGTGCAGGGGTGAGGGCAACTAGGGACTATGTGCACTATGTGCAAGCCCAACATTGAAAAATAAACAAGTGATCGTGCCGGGTGAGTCAAAAGAAAGTACAAAGTATATGCGTTTGGTGAGCTGTGGCAGCATAATACTGAATGATTAACATTCGATTTTTGAATATCGGCCACAGCCTAATGTTTCTGTTGCCACATCCTTCCAAACGCATACACTCTCTTTTGACTCACCCGGTATTGAGTCTGTCGTGGCCTCTTGATAGTCTCCTGAGATCAATAAGAATCACACAATATCTTTATATCTCCCCTCCGAGCAGCTTTTTGATATCTTAAATCTTATCACATTGTTTCTATCCCTGTAGGTATGATTATTGACCAGTGTGGAGAAAAGGCAGATGCAGAGGATGATGACGATGATGATGATGGATATGGTAGTGACAACTCCGACATGCATGACGATGCTCAAGAGCACAGCCCAGCACAGGAAGCAAGGTATGTGCATGGCTTTCTAGTTCCCCTCTCCTGTCAATTAGTTTGAATGTATGGTCACATTCAATATTAGTGATTACTGATGAACGGTGGTCGTGTGAGCGAAGGGTTGTCAGCTAAAATATTGGCAAACAAAAATTAGTAGTAGTGCAATAAACGAAGCAAAGAAGTAACACAACAAAACAATACAAAAATTTATCAAACATCATCATAACGAGTGGACAGGACAGCAAAACTAACTTAGTAAAAGTTTTCTAAAGTTTCTTAAATTCTCCGAAAATCATTCAAACGGGCTGCTGAAATTCGTAGGAAACTAACTCTGCTGCAAAATCTTTTCAAACAAATCTTGTTAAACCTTTCAAGGATTTTCCATCGTTCAATAATAATTTACGTAACATCTGTATGCTTTAATTATGACGAGAGCAATCAATATTCCGATGAAATCGAATAATACCCTATTCATACTGAAAAGTTAAGACAGCTGAGACTAAACCAGGTTATGGAATATTGAATAATTCTAATTGCTCAATCTAACAAGTCAAATTGATTTGATTGGTTGAAATTTAACATGGTTTAACATGGTCGTCCATTTACATGTGTGTAGTAGTCACTGCATAGAATTAGGCATTTACAACAAATTTGGTAACACTGTAAATATCATTGAAATGTGGTCTTTGATTTCTACATGACTTTACAAATTGTAAAGGCCTTTACGAACTTTACAACAAGTGTAAATCTCAAGAAATGTATTGGTAAAGTTGCTCTTACATTATTTGTAAATATCTCGAAATGACTTGAAAGTTGTTCATGTTCCTATAAATTCAGCTGTTCTTCCCCTATGCTCCAATACGACCAATACCCTGCACATCCTTAACCTCCCCTGAGATCTGGTCTGAAACTGGAGGGCATCAGTATTGATACAACGGTTCTCATCCTAGATCATTACCTTGATGGGTAACCTCCTGGTAACACCTGGCCTGGCATAGGTATAACACCCGGGGGGTACTTCATTAGCGGGTCAGACGGGGATGTGCGCCAGTTTTGGGGTAGTTTTTGGCCTGAAAATTCTGGGATTGGGGTATACTTTCATTTGAAAATTTCTGGGATGGGGTGTACTGTTTGACTAACAATTCTGGTGATGGGTGTTGAATGCATGGGACTTTTTGATAGCAACACGTGCTCAGTTTTAGGTGAAAACGTAGTTCAGTTGTTTTTGTATCGAAGACACGTGTTCAAAAACCTCGTTCCAATGGCTCTGCGCACATGGGACTGGGATAGGACTGGGACTTTTTAAAAATTATGGGATTGGGTATCAATATCACAACCATGTTCTGGGATTGGGTATCGATATCCCAACCATATTCTGGGATTGGGTATCGATATCCCAACCATATGGGTCGTAACAGAAATCCTTCTAGCGCACACCCCTATATGAACTTATAGTGAAGTACCCCCCCCCCCCCGGGGTATAACATCACAACAAGGTGTAAAATAAACTAAAACTCGTTAGCCCCGGCTGTATGCCTCTGCACGAGTCAATAGTATACTCCCCAGCGAGCATAGAACAAAATAATCGGGAAAAAGAAATGCCTGAGCTGAAGGGGGCAGTGGAATCTTAAAGAGCTCCTGCATATATGCACTTATAGAAAGGTGCAATATATATAAACAATGATTTTACTTTAATGACGGGATTTATTTCATAAAAGAGATTGTTTCGATTGTTGACATATAATGTGTGGGGTGTCCTTTTTTACCAATAACGGACATAGGACATTTATGCAGGTACCGCAAGCGTATATTCAAAATTAACGGTCGTCCGTCCACAGGCTTTTAGATATTTCAAAAAATATATTGATCGAAGGGTGCAAATATGGCTATTTATCAGTAAATAGACCAAAATACACAATTAATATCTTTGATTCTGTCAAATTACTCCAAAGATTAGAAAGGTAGGTACCACAAGAGTACACTCGAAATTAACGGCCGTCCGTCCACAGGATTTTAGAAATTTCGAAAAATATATTGATCAAAGGGTGCAAATGTGGCAATTCATAAGTAAATAGAATAAAATAGACAATTTCGATCATTGATTGTGCCAAAATACTTCAAAGATTGGTCGTAGAGAAAGGTAGGTACTTTTCGTAGGAAAGGTAGGTAACGCAAGAAGCATTCGAAATAAACGGCCGCCCGTCCACAGGATTTTAGAAATTTTTCGAAAAATATATTGATCAAAGGGTGCAAATATGTCTATTCATAAGTAAATAGAATAAAATAGACAATTTCGATCATTGATTGTGCCAAAATACTTTTTCCTATAAATTCAGCTGTTCTTCCCCTATGCTCCAATACGACCAATACCCTGCATATCCTTAACCTCCCCCAGAGATCTGGTCTGAAACTTGAGGGCATCAGTATTGATACAACGGTTCTCATCCTATATCATTACCTTGATGGGTAACCTCCTGGTAACACCTGACCTGGCATAGGTATAACACCACAACAAGGTGTAAAATAAACTAAAACTCTTTAGCCCCGTCTGTATGCCTCTGCACGAGTCAATAGTATGCTTCTCAGCGAGCATAGAACAAAATAATCGGGAAAAAGAAATGTCTGAGCTGAAGGGGGCAGTGGAATCTTAAAGAGCTCCTGAATATATGCATTTATAGGAAGGTGCAATATATATAAACAATGCATTTTACTTTTGACGGGATTTATTTCATAAAAGAGATGGTTTCGGTTGTTGACATATAATGTGTGGGGTGTCCTTTTTTACGTCCACAGGATCTTAGAAATTTCGAAAAATATATTGATCAAAGGGTGCAAATATGGCTATTCATAAGCAAATAGATTAAAATAGACAATTTTGATTATTGATTGTGCCAAAATACTTCAAAGATTGGTCGTAGAGAAAGGTAGGTACTTTTCGTAGGAAAGGTAGGTAACGCAAGAAGCATTCGAAATAAACGGCCGTCCGTCCACAGGATTTTAGAAATTTCGAAAAATATATTGTTCAAAGGGTGCAAATATGGCTATTCATAAGTAAATAGAATAAAATAGACAATTTCGATCATTGATTCTGCCAATATACTTCAAAGATTGGTCGTAGAGAAAGGTAGGTACTTTTTGTAAGAAAGGTAGGTACCACAAGAAACGGCCGTCCGTCAACAGAATTTTAAAATTTCAAAGAATATATTGATCAAAGGGTGCAAATATGGCTATTCATAAGTAAATAGAATAAAATAGACAATTTATCGATCATTGATTCTGTCAAAATACTTCAAAGATTGGTCGTAGAGAAAGGTAGTACTTTTCGTAAGAAAGGTAGGTACTGCAAGAAGTCATTCGAAATTAACGGCCGTCCGTCCACAGGATTTTAGAAATTTCAAACAATATATCGATCAAAGGGTGCAAATATGCCTATTTATCAGTAAATAGAATAAAATACACAATTTCAGTCATTGATTCTATCAAAATACTTCAAAGATTGGTCGTAGAGAATGGTAGGTAGTTTTTGGTAAGACAGGTGGGCCCGCGCGCGCGCAGTCCCGGCGCACTTTTGCTCATCAACGGTTATGCAGAAAGTGGCGCCATTTTTAGTAAAGCAGAAAAGTGGAGTCACAGGAGAGGGGCATCTAACACCGAAGCAGAAAAGGCCTGGATTGAGAAGCAAATCATTGCAACAGTCTTTTGAAAGCTATGCTACAACAAGATATAGAGAAAATAAGTAACCTTTAAATTCCTTCTTTAAACTTTCATGGTTGAAAATGTGAGTAGTACTTTTAGGCCTAATATCTAGAGCAGCCTTCGTTCTTGGCCAGAACTAGGGCAAGGTTGGCGCCATGTCTTAAAATCGTAAACATTTTCCTCAAATTCAGTCATATGCGAGAGTTATATGACAGGGAGAAAATCAGACTACATTCCAAAGGTCCCATAACAGGAAAATAACGTAATTTGGGGGAATTTGAACGAGGCAGGAAGACAGGCCTAAACTGTAAACATATGGGTAGAAACTGGGTCTGGGAAGACAAGTCTAAGATTATGTCAAATAATGTCAAGAATCCACTTGAGGTGCTTGAATATACAAGCTCTGTGAGAGGGGGGATATCAAGAGTCCCTACAGTATCTGCTTTCATTTGGTATATAGTATATGTATAAAAAGCATGTTCTGAATTCGTAAATTCCGCCAAATATGTAGTCTGTGTCTTGGCGATGATTCGTTGCAACAGATCTTTTTCTCAAGAAAATTGTTGACATTTTGATTTTAACCTTTTTAGTACTAGGCCTACATACAGTACCGATTATTTTTTTACCTTTTAAAACTTGCTTTTTAATTTGTTTTAGTTTGACACTTACTACTGTATTGTGTATTTTCAGACAAACTGTTTGATTGAATCTATCTTTCTTTTCCTGGCAGCTGGTATTAAATGGTACTGCCAAGAAACAACAAGAGAGGAGCATCTCAAAGTAGATCTGTTGGGCTAGATCAAAAGACAAGTAAACAAGATACACAGAATGAATTAGGTATGTGATTGTCAGTTACTATACAATGATTTTAGTTATGTGGATGCTTTCTATATCAAAATGTACCTTTCAATATCTATACCATATTTTATTTTTATTCAGAAATGTAGAAGATCCCTGAACATAGTGGCAAAAATGCATCTTCATCACAGAAGAAAAGGAAAAAGGTGCAGGCTGCTTTGACAATGGACATAATGTCATCAGAAGAAAACAGTGAGGATGATGGCAACTCAGTGTTCATTGTAAGTCTACTGACATGGCTTGCTCCCAAAATGGAGTTCATGAAGGGTCAACTTGATGCAAAATATTCCAAGAAAGTGTCATCAAAGAGCAGAAGGCTACCAACAATGAGTTAATGGTGGTCCTTCCAGCTGGCCAATGCCAAGAACAATTACTGAAAGTCTCGCATAGGCAATATATGATTGACTGTAGATATACCGGGTGAGCCAGATAAAGTTTCCACATTTGAAAATTCATAGCACCAAGAGTATTTGAATGAATCAAATTCTATTTAAAAGCTGAAAGACTGAAATATTTGTGTGGTTTTTTGTCTGGCTTTTATGAGCACTGACAATATAGGTGGATTAGATTTTACAAAAATGTCTTGGCCTTATCATATCTTTATCACATTTATTAAATAACAATCTTGTGCATAAGAAATTTGCACAAGATTACAGTTTAGCAATTTTTTTAGCAAAAATTACAATTTGTGAATTTGCGATTTTGACAGGGTCAGTTGTAGAAAATTATCTTCCTCCCCTTACCTGTTATAACATAGCATTTATGATAGACTACCTACATCAAATAACAATCTTGTGCATAAGAAATTTGCACAAGATTACAGTTTAGCAATTTTTTTAGCAAAAATTACAATTTGTGAATTTGCGATTTTGACAGGGTCAGTTGCAGAAAATTATCTTCCTCCCCTTACCTGTTATAATATTTAAATAGAATTTTAAATTTAAAAGTCAAATAGTTTCAATGTTAAATATTTCTCCTCGCCGAGTTATCAGAGGGGGAGGGTGCAAATTTGCCCCCCAACCAAAACAGGATTAAAGTATTCGTACCTGACAGGAAGTCTTGATATCTGGAATTAGACAAATAGTAAAAAGTCATCTCGTTCCGCAACGTCAAATTAGCCCATAAAATTATGCTCAGATAATTGGCTTTTCTCCTCCCAGTCGATTGAGGCACAAGTTTGTGAGATTTTCAACTTTAAAAGTAAGCAAGAGTGCTTCTGCCTTTCTGCTAAGTGAAACTTAAGTTTCAAGACTTTTGAAACCTAGGGGAGAATGGGGCTAGTTTCAACACTTTTAAAAAAGTAAAAATTTCTTTTCATGCAACAAAGAGATTCTTTCCTTTGTAACACCATCATTAGCTATGATATGCCATTGACTAACGAACATAAGTTGTCTTTCATTGGCGCAGCTGTTGTACTTTTGGTAAATCGGAATTAAAATTTAGTAAGGCTAGCAAACCTTAAGAACTCCTTCAAAAGTGTTGCGTGCAACTTTGCAGCTATTTTTAAGAAACTTTTTCTAACTACATAATTTTCTAAACCACAGTTACAAACTCTATATGGAAAAGCAACTTTGTATTACTTTAAATCACGAATTGTCCAAAAACGATAAAAAAAATGCTCGAAATAGTTCCTTTGAGATAAGAATTTGCTACTTTGGCATTTTTGTTACTGTTTCAACTTGCCCATGTAGTATTAACTTTGCGATTCTCAAAACATATGTTGGATACATTGCATCAAAAACTGATGTAGGAGAAATAATACTTTATTTACTCCATGGTTGGTCTAGATTTAGGAATGCACACCAACGCATCAAACAATTAGAAAACGTATTTCCGAAATCCGAATCCTTACTTTCAGGAATGAATAGCATCATGATTGCAATGCACACATAGTATCTAACGGCAAGAATAAGAGACACTACTTAAACTTTTTAGTAACCAAAGTCCAAAAATGTGCCTATGCTACAAATGCCCCTTGTTGCAACTAACCCCTGTCCATTAGGGGGGGGGGGGTATACTCACTAATATTCAGTGACAGGTATGTGCTCCTCATAAGGGTGGGTTTTGCAAGGGGAAATTCTATAAAACAAGGTGCCGTTTTGGTAACAATTGCCTTGCTTTAAAAAATTGGTCAAACTGACAATTTCCAGAAGTTAAAGTATTCAAAAGGTATTATGTCGTTATAAAAGTGGGTTGGTCATCAAAAACTAAGGGATACAAACGTGGATCGAGTACCCCCATAGGGGCCCATTCTCCCTTACTTTAGTTGACAGTAAAATTGTTTTCCATAGGAGGATGGACTGAAGCTCTCTATCTAAGGTCGAATACTGACGATTACGATGTGTTCGAAAAGAAACCTCTTCAAAAGATTTCAACACTGACTGGCTTCACTCCAAGCGGGAATTATGGCATGAAGACAAGTGCACTAGCAGATCTGAGAAAAATCACAAGATTTCAGCAGCTTCGTTTTCGATGTCAAACAAGCAGCCATGGCGACAGATTGATCAACATCAAAACGCAAATAAATCCATCTGGTGCAGCCGTAGTCGAGTATTTTTGTAATACAGCTGAAGCTCATCCAGCTTCATGTGGTTCGTATCAAGCTTATGGCAAAGATAATTCCATTCTCGGTGCAAGTTGCTCACAGTGGTTTAACGGTAAATGGTGGGCACTTGATATAAATGAAAAGTTATTCAATCACCCGATGTATATATCTGGTCAAGTTCATTGGAACCTTCTCGACAATAAGGTTGAATGCGATGATCCAAGTCAGTATAGAGTTATTGGAAAAGGAGATTATTGGCGAGTCTATGTTCGCTAAACATTTAAAAATTCTTTGAAGCAATGTGTGGACTACGTTTTGATATTTGCGAGACTTTTACATAAAAAGTTGGTTGCAACAAAGTAGGTAAGCGCAAATAAGAGACTCACACAGGGTGTCCCAAAAAATTGTGTCCCGTTTGTGCGGCTTTTGTAGAAGAGCTGTAACTCTAATTGTCTTGCTTTGAATGCAGTTGCATAGAAGAAGCTTCAACTTATGGCTTGAGACCTTGTTTGAGTCAATCTGACAAGTGTTTGCTGATATATGGCACAAGATAGTCAAAATGTGTAGCTGTGTCTAAAACAGCAGTCATTTGGTTTCCAAAATTGTCAAATCACGTAAATATTGCAAGAAAGGGCTCTAGCATTGTATTTGAATTTAATAAAGATTTAAGAAGGGTTAATAGCGTTGTATTATAAACAAAGAAACACTATTAACTCTTTTTCAAACTTAGAAAATATTCAGATACAACGCTAGAACCCTTTCTTTGAATATTTGCTTGAATTTTGACATTTTGGTGAACAAATAAACTACCTTTTTTGAAGTGACCGCTAATGTTGACTTTCTTACACCATAGGATTTCTTTCTTACACCGCTTATGCTGACTTTCTTTCTTATCAGTAATGATTTGTCTTGAAGAGTGCTTTTATTTGATATATAATTAGTTAACATTTGCATTCCTCAGCGAATTTTAATATATATGACGTCATACAACTTTATGATGTCATGTTTTGAATAAATTAGTAATTCATTTATCAAAATTTGCTTCAAGTGGTGTTATCATGAATTGAGATGTCCAATTTCATAGATTACAAGTCAAAAAGTATAATATATCACTGTAACTATTGTCTCCATTCCATTTAGTGCCCATTAATTGGACTTAATTAGTATAATAAGCAGATAGTAGCGAATCTACTAAAATAATGGAGGAGTAGAAAAATGCTTCCTAATTTCTATACATTTGTGGGAGCTGATCTTGCCAACCGATTTCAGAGATTTTAACAGCGATTATGGACATTAAAGACTCTGTTCCACGCTGAACTTTCAAGTGAAACTATGTTCCCGTGGCTCTAAGAAAGACATTGAAAAAAATGCATCTCAAGGCATGCTACTGACATCTGTAAACAGCAGACTCTGCCGAGATTCACTTAGATTCAGTTAAAATACAGTTTGCCGATATTCAAGGTCTGTCGTCGAGATTCCAGTCTCGTATAGCACACTTATCTTTGCGAGCGTAGTTTTATAACGGTATTGATATTATGTTGCTTATGTCCTTGCAGCTACTTCATCGAAGAAACTGCTTGGACAACATAAATTTATAAGGGTAAAACCCTACTTCCGCTGAGCATAGGTCTCAACTCTTTGAGGACGGAGTAGTCAATGTTTATCACTCGTTGNTGTTCCACGCTGAACTTTCAAGTGAAACTATGTTCCCGTGGCTCTAAGAAAGACATTGAAAAAAATGCATCTCAAGGCATGCTACTGACATCTGTAAACAGCAGACTCTGCCGAGATTCACTTAGATTCAGTTAAAATACAGTTTGCCGATATTCAAGGTCTGTCGTCGAGATTCCAGTCTCGTATAGCACACTTATCTTTGCGAGCGTAGTTTTATAACGGTATTGATATTATGTTGCTTATGTCCTTGCAGCTACTTCATCGAAGAAACTGCTTGGACAACATAAATTTATAAGGGTAAAACCCTACTTCCGCTGAGCATAGGTCTCAACTCTTTGAGGACGGAGTAGTCAATGTTTATCACTCGTTGGATTGAATCAATTGGGAGGAATTTTAGGTACTTTACTACAAATTCTGTCTATGGATTTTTTTGTCTCGATTATTTTCAAAAATCACAGCGTTTTTCTTTTTATTAAAACTATTGCAGCTTCAAAATGAATGGAGGCAAAATGGTAGAACTTTCAAGAAAATAATTGTTAAAGAATTTCTCAAATATTATGATAAGCAGAAATCTATCGCTTTTCTGGTTAACGATTTAGTAATTTGATGACTTCACAACCTCAAACACACTGAACAATTAAAAACGCTGAATTCTAAAAACTGGTAAAGATATTAGAAATGTGCACAATGAACTTTAAAGGGAATTATTTCAAGGCAAGATGTAATGACCATTTAAACCACCTTTTGTTAAAGATTTAAGACTTATGCCCGTTCACTGTTCTGCAGTATCACCGGAACCAATCACATCATATTTTGAATGTGCACAAATTTGCTTTGATTGCTTTTAAATCTGACGAAGCCTTGTAAGATAGGGCCAAATGTTGCAATTATTTTAGTCGTATTGAAAGATTTGCTTACTTGTTGAATTTCTACTGTATGAATAAAAACAAGTGAAAACAGTTAAAAGCCAGTAGTCTGCTACTTGTTCGTCGAGTTCCTTTAACTTGATTGTTATAGTGTATCTACTATGTCAACTTAGATGATAAAATCTAAATGGCTAAAGTCTCGGTCATATTGTTTTCAAGTTATAAATTATTTTACAAATATGGTCCTCTCGGAATCCTTCAAAACAGTTCCCAACTGCTGGATGTAACTTTCTAACATTTAAGCTCTACAGCTATGAGCACAAAACTCGATTTGACAAACAGTGAGGTAATGTTTGGCAAACCCTAGACAACCTGCTGTGTAGTTACAGAGCCTGCCCCACTACATTTTTATGATTGGAAATTTGTTTCAGCCAGTTTTCAGTATGGGCAGACGTGTTTGCACATTTTAACTCTATTTTTTTTTTTTCTTTACATTCCACTAAAAATTTACAGTACAAATTTACTTGCTACACTACTTACAAAATACTTAACGATACTACAAGGACTATGCCACTGGGTGCAAAAAACTATGACTACTCCGTGGCATCACACACAACTAAGACGACCTACATATGAATAATCAAAGAAAACAACAAGACAGAAAACAAAAAACCAAGCAAAAAACACTACACTCTGTCTCAAATTAGATATCAGGTGAAAATGTCCGCGATTATCACCAAACAAGATGTTTGCTGGAGTTATGAGTAATTTTGCGCTATTACAAATCTCATCTCATATATAATTTGAGATAGACTTTAGATATAATAGTTAACTAAATAATTGGCGGCTTACCAGGGGGGATGGGGGCGAGATAATTTATTCAAAGCGACCAGTACTGTGTATGAAACGTATAGTTAACTCAAGGATGCTTCTATTCAGTTCATTTGGAAAATTCTTATCTCCGTACAATAAGATTTGCAACAGAACTTCATTTGCAAGATTTGCATGTCCATATGGTCGTACTAGAGTGTAAATTCCAGCGAGGAGATCAGTCCTTTGAACACCAAAAGAGGGGAGGGGCAGAGCAACAAGAAGTGTTCCGTACCCTCGATTCCATCGTTACTTGGGCACATTGGGTTTATTGTATCTCTAAAGTTGTGTTCAAATTTATGAAAGTTTAGCTTGCTGAGACCAACCCTGAGTTGAGTAAGATAAGAGACAAGGGTCTTTGGTGGGCTGTTTTGATGTGGTTTACTAATCCATGAGTTGCGAGTTACGAGTTACATCGCTTGTAACGCGAGAAGGATAAAATTGATTCTGAGAAATAAGTTTTGACTGACAGAGGACGAGGTGGAGTTTATGGGATAGTAGGAAGATTTCCTGTGGTCATTGGGATTGTTTGTCATAACTCAAGGGTTGTATAGGGACGCGTTGGAGTCGATATCGAGCCTTGCAACAATGTGAGGCCACAATTGTCCAGCGATGCCATACATTGGCGGGTGCCTTGTCTAGCATGGCAATGACATTGCTTTCAATTTTGTGGAAATAGAATGTATGAACTGAACGGAACTCCACTGTTTAACGTTGTTGTTGTTTAATTTCTATCAAAGTCTGGACATAGAATAGCGTGAGGAAAGGTTGTTTACTCCCCTTCTTTTCTTTTGTTTTGGCCCCAATTGAGATAATTTACTATGTCCAGTTTCAGTTACTCGCTTCATGTATACAAGACCGAGCTTGCGAGGTTTTGTACAGAGGCTGAGGGTTAATATTTTCGGTATTGTCCGATGGAAACATTTATTATATAGCTTATTACCTTATGGTCGGGGCTGGGTCAAGGCCTTTCGTTTTTAAAAAGTAAGAAGATAATTATAAAAAGCAAAATGATCGAAGGCCAGCATGAAGCCATTGCAGGCGAAACCATGTATTTGATGCTGCTCGAATTGTTGTTCGTGTTCGTGTTCGAAGCACTGATTTGTGGTTCGATGCTGAGTTATTATGTCATGAGCGGGCACTACCGGATAATAATTCCCTATCATTACGTCACATTCGAACGTTTTCATCCAATCAGATTGTATAACAGAGTTGCTGCCCTGATCATATGGTAATAAAAGCTTATCTTATGGTTAAGTAAAATTTCAATGTCTTTTTACCTTTTCGTACCCTTAACTGCTGTTCTTGTTTGTTTACCTCCATTAATTTTCAAAATCGGTTGCAAGTGTGATTTTTAAATATTTTCTTAATTTATATGTAATCAGAATGGAAGAAATGCACTTTTATGCAATTAATATATAGTGTAGCTACATTCGTTAAATTCAACATTGAGGCGATAAAGTTCTCTTAGATTTAAAAAATTTGCACAGTTGTTTGCCTTTCATTTGTACCTCCTCTTCATACGGAATTTGTGTAGGAAAGGAAAAGGAATACACGATTACGATAAAGATGGCGGCGAGGAACTTTTTACCAAGATGCATCGCGTTCCAATTAAGAATCTTTAACTTAGATTAATTACGACGAGTACGAGTCCCAGTAATCGCTCATCAAAATGAGATTACCAACACCAAACCGAGACCGCTCACACTGGTAGTTTGAGCGTCCATCAGTCTATCAATAGTGATAAATGCGACTCTATAATCAGTCTATCTTTAAAAATTATATATGAATTCGATTAAAAAACGCAATGCATCTTGGTAAAATGTTCCTCGCCGCCATCTTTAGGGCAATCGTGGATTCCATATCAGCTCATGTACCGGGTAAGTCAGCAAAAGTGTTGGGCGTTTTACAGTCTTTAATAATGAAATTTACATCGCAAATTCGTTCTTTAAAATTCATTGCGTAAGAAAAAAGCTAACATTTGATATGAAAATCTGTTTGGTCGTAATCGGTCGTAATCGGTCGTAATCGGTAGTAATCGGTCGTAATCGGTCGTAATCAGTCGTAATCGGTCGTAATCGGTCGTAATCGGTCGTAATCGATTTCTCAAGTCAAATCGTGTTTCACAAGATTAGTAAAATAGACCACAAGACGAATTTTATAAATGCAATTTTATTAAAAATCCTGCTCTCATGGTATACTTTCATTAATTCTGCCCTGTTAAAAATCTGCTTGGTAACTTTCTAATTTCCGGATAATCAACTAAAAACAATCGAATTGAATTAGCAAAATTTGTCTTCTATTCTTAAAATAATCTTTTTCAAGACCCTGTGACTTTTGTACCGCCCATCTTAGCTGTCCAATTTCCTCAGAAAGTCAGGCAATGCCGGATGGTTTGTGATAGGAATCTTAATTTAAAAGCCAAAACTTCTGAACAACAGAATTTTGTTAAAATAAGCAGTTGCTAATTTAAGTTTTACGTAATTGATATCCGGATAATAAACTATAGCTATTCTTTTCACATTTGAATAAATATGCTTACAATCAAGAATCTCTTTGTTTGCTTGGAACTTCTGATCCAAATTTTTATTGAGTCCCGCTTATGGACTGTATTTTTTAATCTCCGATCTTTATGAAATAAGATTAAAAGGCAAGAGAAAAATCATCTCCTGCACCTTGATCCCACAGATTTCCAATTATATTTTTAGAGAAGATCTACTTAAAACGGGGGAGTTGTGGTTTCATTTTTTCTCTGAGATTTTTGAATTTAGCAACGTCTTCAAAAAGCAGTCCTTCGCAAAAGTTTGAACATAAAATTGATATCATAAGCGAGTGCAAAGATAATTTATTTACTTTATAATTCAAAAATTATTTTCGAGGCAGGTTGTGGATCCTTCCATAGAAAATGTACACAGGGCAATCAAGGGTATACTCTTTTGGATTTCTAATCTAGCCAAGGGTATACATTTTGTCGACTATTTTTCTAGTCAAGGGTATGCCTTTTGGCAATATAGGCCCTAGCAAGCCAAATTTTGATAATTTATATCTAGAAAGAATAAAATGTTGGAGATTTTGGTCTACAAATGGCCAAATATTGGCAATTTCTTTCTAGAAGAAGCAAAATGTTGACAATTTTAGTGTGGAAAGTATCCAAATGTAATTTTGAGAAGAGTTTGATAAATTATTTTGAATAAAGTTAAATTTACGATTTTCCGGTGTCATATGCGTAAGATTCGCTGCTCTGATGATTGGCGAGTACGCTCGCTGCAATGGCGAATCCAATTTGCTGAAATAAGATATCGAACTTTATTTTATTATTTTCAATTTATTTTTCGTTGCATTACAATATGATAGCTAACAGTAGTAAGCTGATTAATTCCTACGTTAAAAATATATCAAATTCATTTGAAATTTGAAATATTAAAAAATCGTAATCTCTGATATTGAATGTCAACTTTGATAGCCTATTGATCAATTCAGGTGCCGTGAATGCCATGATGTTTGTTCACCTTTAAAATTCAAACTTGCATGGAGCAAATCGCAAATATATTGAACTTTGCTTGTCAAGCAATGCTTTTCAGCTTGGCCACGTCACAAAACAGTGATTGACAGCAAGAAGTTGTTGGGCAATGTTTTTGTAAAATGATCAAATACAGCAAAGTCCCGTCTCCAAATTTCGGTCGAAATGGCGATTTTGCAGTTTTTTGATAGGCAATATCACACAGACTCCTCATCTTCTTTAAAAAATGAGAGCGTTATTTTGAAGATAAATCTTTGCACTTCACAGAGGAACAAACCAAACATTCATATGTTTTACGATTAATGGGATATAAGTGGATTTTTAACTGACATTTTTATGTAGCTTGGATGAAAAGGCACCAAAGAAACTGCAAAAGACAATGGACACGTGCCTAAACAATGGTGTTTACAGAGTTGTTTACAGTTTGGCGACGGAGCCCCTTTAAGCAACCATTTTACAAGAAACTCAGATCTTGAATTTTGCAAAAACAATATAGAAGAACAATTGGCTCATTAAAGAAGAACAATAGGCTGATGTCAAAAAGTGGGTTTCTTAGAGGCGGGGCTTTACTGTACGTGTTGCTCTCCATCATAGTATCGTCTGATTTTTCGCACTATAAATCGTGCTTTTGTGATGACAGGTAGTTTAACAGTGCTGTGGCCAATGTTTGGTCAGTAGCATTGATGGCAAATCTTTAAAAAAGATTGCACGGATAGTTAATGCATCTACCGTTTGATTTAATGGTTTGAAAGGAACTTCAGGTACTTTGCTATAATTCTATTTGCAGTAGTTTTTGATGTTTTTTCAGGATTACCGAGTTCTTTTTATCGAAATAATTCATAACGTTTTTTGAAGAAAAATAAAAATAATTGTAAATTGAAAATTAATAGAGGAAAAACGCTACAATCTTCAAGAAACATTTGCAACTTGTCTTGAGCGAATTCTGTTAGAAAATCAATTAAACAAAACAGAAAACTTTGCGCAAACTGCTTTGGAAGTCGACAAAACTCTTTGATATAGCTTGAGCCAAGTTAGTGGTTATTAACATAGTATTATCAAGATAATTGAAAATATTGAAGATACAAACTTTAGAGCAGTAAACAATCATGCCTCGTCATATTTATGAGAAATGTTCATCTTTGTTAGCACCACAACGAGCTAAAATGTATTCCTCCCCCCTTGCACCTGGGTCATCCATTTTTAATGAAGCAATCCTGTTCAACCCTATATAAGGAATTTTTTTTAATGGCATTTTTGCGGATAGATTTTGGAAGCTCCGAGGAAGATGGCGCAAAATCAAAGTTACAGTGACCGGTTGTGTTCTTCTGGCACAAATAGCACAAGATTGACTTCTGCACTATTCAAATTAAACAATACATCGCAAAATGTTTCCAGTCCACCAGTTCCAAATGACAACTCTGCTTGCTGGTCAATATCACTGGAAGCAAGAATGTCGTTGCTGTGTCTCTATGCATTGATCTCTTTACTTGGTATTGTGGGAAATTCCATGGTGTGTTACGTTCTAGGTAAGATTCACAAAATAGCAAATCTGTTTAATAGCAAATATTCCACCATTGATATTGCCAAAAATTAATTCAATCTTTAGCAGCAGTTCAAATTTTGATGTGTTTAATTAATGCGGTGTATTGCATTTCTGTTGCTTTGTTGACTCGTGAAAAACTAGATCGAAACTTGCTCCGACACGGAATTTCTGTTGAACAGACGATTTTACAGTTTTCTTATAGGCAATATCAGACAGATTTTTCACAATGTTGCAAAATGAGCGCCTAATTTTGAAGAAGAATTCTCATACCGGGTGTCCCAGAAAAGTACTCCCGTTAAAAATATCATCAAAATTCGATTATAAAACATATCATAAAATTTTCTTTTTGTCTCTTTTGTCAATGATCCAAATATGTTTAAAGATGAAAAAATGTTTGTCTTCAGTACTTAAAGGGTATAAAATGACAGGTTGAGAAACCTTATTCTGGGCTATAATCTTTAAGCAACATCGTAAATCTTGCCGAAGAGCCATTATTAGGAGATTGTTCATTATCCTTCAAGTCTACAATGATATTTTGCTTTTCTTTCTGACATTTATGACCCAACTAGAAGCTTAATATACAAAAAGATGTTAATATATTAATCATCAGTGGTCAAACCAGGCAGCTCTAACAAAAAGTTAAATTCCTAATTTTAAAGACCAATCACGAGATCAGTTATATCTAGGAAAATAATTTGGTATTTGATCTACTTGCCAAAAAGGGAAAATTAAAGTTCGGTCATCTAATCAAATTTTGGTGATTTTTCAAACAGGACTACTTTTTTTGGGAAATCCGGTATTTCACAGAGCAACAAACAACACATTCGTATGTTGTAAGATTATTGCATAGATATAAGCAGATTTCGAACAGTTACTTCACAGAGGATTCTCCCAATCCACCAAACTAAATGCAGAAAACAATGGACACGTTCCTAAAACAATAGAGATTACAGGTTTATGTACGGTCTGGTGATAAAGACCCAGGAAGCTATTAATTTCTGTCGTTATTCCATAATAGGGAAGAAGAAAGCAAGATCTGGAAGCGAAGTTTTCATGATGTCACTTTCCGTCGCTGATTTGTTAACATCAGCCATATTCATTCCATTTGTAATGATCAATGATCTGCTTAGTTCGGATCTAAAATGGTACTGGGGTGCTGCTATGTGCTACACGCTCCCTTCTATCTCGCTGGCAACGACGATGACGTCTTCGTACACTCTGGTTCTTATTGCTGCGGAAAGATACAGGTAGGAGATTAATATTAACAGTTAAAGAACGCAAATCAACCAGCATCCTTTGCGTGCTTCGCTTGTTGAATTTCGACTGTGGCGGACATTCTCTTATGACAACATTCTCTGCAAAGTAGCCGCAAAGGATGCTGGTTGAGCGGCATTCTTTAACAGAGCCTTCAGTATTTAAATTTTGTTTGTTGATTGATTAATTGATTAATTAATTGATTGATAGATTGATTAATATTGTAGAAGGAGTACTTCTGCCGGGTTAGTAAAAAAAAGTCATTTTCTTGACAAGAAGAAATCCATTAAGTCAACTTATGTTGAACCTTTTCTAGAGGTGTTTCATCAAAAATAAAATAGCTTTCGCTATTGATTTAGCCTGCATGCTGATCTGAGTGGATACAATATTTTTTTCATAAGAAACAGCTTATGTTGTATTTTTATGCAGGCCTGTGTTTTGCTCTTCATGTTAATTAAACAAAAAGCCGGGATGTTTTCTGCGTTCTTGAAATCAAGACTAGAAATGGAGGGCCTAAGACTGAAGTCAATAAAGTGAAACTTTTGTAGTATACTTCACGGCGTTGGATTCTCTACTTCAATTACATAATTCGTATTACAATGAATTTTATGCCCAAGTCCAGTTCCTACCTTCATCGTTCGTATCGAAACTTTATTTTCTTGCTCGTGTTCGTTCGTGATTCGTCGCGTAAGTCTGCTCTCGAATTGTATCTTAGCGTTCTTTTACGAGGGGAGTGTCTGTCATCGGGTGTCCGTACACGAAACAATAAAACGTAAACAACAAAAAACAACAGCTTATAAGAAACGATTGGCTCAGTTTTTTAAAACTTAAGAAACAACCCTACCTGAATTAAAAAAGGTAAGAAACTTTCATAATTTGTAGCTTTAATTTTCCCAGATCACTCGTAAATGTTTTGAGACTGTACAATAATAATGGATGTTTTAGCATCTTTTAAAGTGCGAGTTATGTTATAACATTTTTTGAGATCTTACTGAGTAATTTGGAAACCCTTCTAACAAAAATATCTTGGCTCTACACTTAGAGAATTAATAATATAGGAAACACATCAGAAACTTTTGGTAGCAAAATGGCCTTAAAATTTAAGAAACTGCCTACCAACTGACTCCGGACCTTAGTTTCTTATAAAAAATGAGTGTAGGCAGAAGTAAGTTTTGTTGAAATGAAATTTGCATGTTTTGAATGGTTACACAGAAGTAAAATTAGTTGAATTGAAATTTGTATGTTGGTAGGTCTAACATATAAATTTTCAATTCAACTAAACTTACTTCTGCCTAACCAGTCGAATCTGCGTGCAGGTTACATTGATTCCCTGGTCATGACTTTTAAATGGCAAAGTTATATGGTCATTTTAAGTATACAAAACGAAATTGCATAACATTTTAGGCAATAATTTCTGCCTTATCAAATTCCGTAACATGCTGAATTACTCCAAGAAGTAACCCCAAGATCATGCAATCATCGAATCCTATATGGAGCCGTAGAACTAGGCCTAGCCAGTGTAAGATTTGTTATTTCATACAAATTATAACAGCTCAAAATAATGTTTACATTCTATCATTTCAAAGTTTTTTCCACCAGGATAAAAATTATTGTGATTGCTAAAACAATTTGGTCTTTGATATAACTGGTCAAAAAGTAATTTTAAAGATTGGAGCAAAAACACATTTTATTAATTTTCTGAGCTCAAAACCTTTTTGACTCACCAGGGCCGTAGGAAGCATCTTAAAGCAGAAATCCATATTTTTCCACAATGGCTTAACCCTTTTGCAACTGATTGTAGCCTATTTTGAAAACATGCGCACAGTCACAACTCTTCGTCATTATTATTGACTTAGCACTTAGCACGACTATTGTAGCCTATTTTGAAAACATGCGCACAGTCACAACTCTTCGTCATTACTATTGACTTAGCACGAACACTGAACCCAAGAGGATGCGTCTTTAAATTCAAAACAACTAGCCATAAAAAGATTCATGAAATCTTAAGGAAATTGAAGCGAAAAAAATCACCAGGATATGATGACATTCCTGTCTCTCTAATCATTGATGGTGCCGCCCAGATCTCTGGCCCATTATCGAAGTTGATAAATCGCTGCCTTGGACAATCAGTATTTCCATCTGCTGAAAAATGGGCTAAAATAACCCCAGTTTATAAATCAGGCGAAAGATCACTTATGGACAATTACAGGCCGATATCTGTTCTCCCTGTTCTGTCTAAGGTGTTCGAACGCGTGGTTTACAAGCAGGTCTACAGTTATTTGGAAGAACATGAGCTTCTCTCNTAAGACATAGTAAAGCAACATACACAAGATCAATCTTAAGAGAAAACATAAGCAGGCCAAAAGAATTTTGGAGCCAAATAAAGCGATGCTATCCTACAAAGGGCTCGAAAGGGAATAACTGCAAATTGTTTGAGATCAACAGAAAGAGAGAAACAGATAAAAAAGTCATTTCTAATGCTTTCTGCACATTTTTCACGCTCATTGGAAAAACATTACGCGATTCATTACCATCACTAGTCAGTCCTATCTGGAAAAACCATGATCATAGAGACTTATCACGAACACTGAACCCAAGAGGATGCGTCTTTGAATTCAAAACAACTAGCCATAAAGAGATTCATGAAATCTTAAGGAAATTGAAGCGAAAAAAATCACCAGGATATAATGACATTCCTGTCTCTTTAATCATTGATGGTGCCGCCCAGATCTCTAGCCCATTATCGAAGTTGATAAATCGCTGCCTTGGACAATCAGTATTTCCATCTGCTGAAAAATGGGCTAAAATAACCCCAGTTTATAAATCAGGCGAAAGATCACTTATGGACAATTACAGGCCGATATCTGTTCTCCCTGTTCTGTCTAAGGTGTTCGAACGCGTGGTTTACAAGCAGGTCTACAGTTATTTGGAAGAACATGAGCTTCTCTCACAAAGGCAGTTTGGTTTTAGAAATAAATCATCAACGCAACATGCAGTGACCCTTTTTTCTGATTTTATACGACAAGGAATGGATAGAGGACAATTAACGGGAGCAGTTTTTGTAGACCTCAGGAAAGCGTATGATACAGTAGACCACTCGAGGGTATTATCAAAGTTGCCCCTATATGGAATCAATCGAGAGGAACTGCAATGGTTTGAAAATTATTTGTTTGACAGAAAACAGTTTGTTCAATTTGATAGAATGAAGTCCGAAACTCAATCCGTGTCCTGCGGAGTTCCCCAAGGATCTATTTTAGGACCATTATTGTTCATTCTGTTAATCAATGACATTGACCTTCAACTAAATCATTGTGAAATCATCTTGTATGCTGATGATGCAGTCATCTACTGTGTGGACAAAAGCTGTGAAAGTATCGAAAGCCAATTAAAGATTGACATTGGTCAAATTGCTGAATGGCTTACCATTAATAACTTAGTCGCGAATTTGAAAAGAACAAAGACGGAATGTGTCCTTTTCGGCACGCATCAGAGAACAGCAAAATCTAAGCCGCTAGAAATCANTTTTAGTTATGTGGATGCTTAATAAGGGCCATCTATAAAGTGATGGTCCTTCCTGTCATGCTCTACTGCTCCAATATCTTTGTCGGCATGACGCAGTCGAAGAAACAAAAATTTGAAAGCTTTCAAGATCGAGCAATACGGATCATCACTGGGAATAGAAAAAACGATGTCAAGCTCCCCCAGATAGACCATACTAGGAACAGATTATGTGCCCAAGAAGTTTTTAAATGCTTAAACGGTATAGCACCAAAAGCATTTGAAAATTACTTCACAAGAATCAGCCATAATATGAATACTCGTGGAAACAACAAAAGCGTAGTCGTTCCCAAAGTTAGGACAGAAACTGGACGTAATACTTTCGCGTTCCAAGGAGCAAAGATTTTCAACAACTTACCGGATCACCTACAAACTGAAACATCACTTTTGAAATTCAAAGCATCCAGCAAAAACACAAATTTGGACTTTTAGCTATTTCTCAGTTGTTATCTTAATCTTGTAAATTTTTAACTTTTATTCTTGTGTATATTAACTTTTACTTTGTAGGATGCAGGTCTTTGATTGATAACAGTAATTAATTTACTGACCAAATTAACCTGTGTAAATATGAAAGATTATTATTATTATTATTATTATTATTATCGTCACTGCAGCGATAGCAACGGCTCTCTTTGCGTACACGTATTTTTTTATAAGAAACTGCTTATAAGAAAATCAACTCTCAGATTGCCAAATCATTAAGAAACTCCAATATAAGGAAAAGAAAATCTAAGAATCTATTTATTTTGACAAAGGGAATCCTTAGCATATTTTTACTTTATTTTCATTTGTTTGTTTCCTGTATTATATTTCTCGGAAGACAATTGAGTAATATCTAAACATTGGAAAGGCTTCATAAAATTTTGTTTGAAGTGTTCTCGAGGGCACAGGTAAAAAACACGATGATTGTTATAGAGCCTTTAAGAAACTCGTAAGAAACTGCGAGTACTCAAAATCTGATAATTTTATGAAACTTGCAGTGCTGGCTCAAATTCTTTGTTTCTTATAAAAAAACACGTGTATTCATAATATACTATATCAGCTGTTTATAAGTAACTTCGTAATTTTCATCCCTCCAAATTCACATTCACATTCATATTCAAAAATATGAATAAGACCAGCGTGGTGCAAATTTAACCCTATTTTACCCGGGGGGGCATTATGGCCCCCCACTTGAATCATGAACTATAGCTCTTAGCTGAAAAGAGATGGAATACTGAAACTTACCGACTTTTCCTAAAATTTAATTGGCTATCAAATTGTAAATGTTTCAATGTCATAAATGTAGTCATGTGACGAGAACAATTCCTTATTTGGAGAGTGGTAACAAAGAAAATCACAAAAACCTTAATAATTCCTTTGTTTTATATCTAATTGTAACAAAATTGGTGCCAATCGATTGATCTTTGAAAGAGCTTTCATTTGATATATATCTTGTTCATATTTGCTCACATCAGCAAAAAATAATGTCTATGACGTCACTCATATTGATGACGTCATATTTATAATGAATAATGATAATTTTTCAAAAATTTGCTTTCGATGGATAGACAATAATATTTTCTTTATATTTATCCTATTTTTCAATGTTTTAATCATTAAAATCCAAAATAATTAGCGCTTTCTTGTTTTCAGTACTGAAGCCTATGTGTGACCACTTGCCACTTTTTGGTTGCCTAGCAACGAAAGCAACGAACCACGTGATCAATTACAACCAAATTCTGTAATTACCCTTTTAATATATGCAGGTACTGTTCTTGTAAGTTGCAGCAGCATAGGAGTTATAGTTATGGAGATAAACAGGGGGGGGCCATAATGGCCCCCCCCGGGAGAAAACATCAAAAAAATCGCCCGGGTAAAATAGGGTTAAGAGAATATTTCAAATTTAAAATCGAAATGATCCTGGAACGATTGCTATTGAAACTGAGCGTCTGGAGATGAAAAGGACGTGGTGGATAAAGGATCCTGGGCACTAAAAGCTTGCATTCTTTCGAGCAATGGCAGAAAACTATAGAAAATAATAAAATTTTTGGGTAGCGGAACTTGAAATTGCGATAAATATATGGTACTGAACCAGATTTGAGATATGTTATACATCTTTCGATTGCTCAAAAGTGGCAGAATTCTTTTCTGCTGCTTGACATCGGTATGTTCGTGAGAAGCGAAAAAGACGCATCAAAATCAATTCACCAGAGAAAAGCCCGTCGTTATTGTTGTTGTTGTTGTTGTTGTTGTTGTGAATGCACGTGACAGAATTCTTTTCTGCTGCTTGACACTGGTATGTTCGTGAGAAGCGAAAAAACACATCAAAATCAATTCACCAGAGAAAAACCCGTTACTGTTGTTGTTGTTGTTGATGTGAATGCACGTGAATGCTATTTATTGCTGTCATAAATGAGTTTGATATGTCTCCATGCAAAGTTCTAGTTGTCACTTATTTCCAAGGGGTAAACTTTTTCAGATTCTCCCTTCCCGATTTGATGTGAAAATTATCAGATGAAAATGTTCAACACGCGCAAGCTTTACTTGCTCTCTTATTGCTTCATTACCAAAAAGAATAAAATAGTTTTGGAGAGGCGCATTCTTGAAAATGAAAGTCGGTACCACAAATATATTTTTAGTATCTTGTTCAAAACATAACAATAGACAATTTTAGAAGTTTCGGAAAAATGCGGGCCTGGATTCCAGCATTTCAGAAATTTTTTCCAGCGGAAACTTTTGAAATTTGTTTTCTTCTGTAATTTCTCTGCAACGCATATTTGTCGAATCCTATCCATGGGTCACATGATTAAATGTCGACGTATTTTCCCTCTCTTTTTTGCTTATGTTCTTAATGGGCACGGGCAGTGCAGAAAACTGTCATTGATTTCCTTATCTTCCTTAAAGACACTTACTATGTAATTCGGTTCGATGGAAGAAGATTTGAATGAAGTTTCTATGATAGCTGGTGGTTTTCTTTGTTTTTGTTGCGTCTTTTCCATTGCCATCTTGATCACCGCTTTCACCACAGCTTTGCTTCGGTTTCCTGTACCTTCGTGAACTTCCAAGCAACATGTAAATTCGTGTTTTGCTTGTAACGCATCCATGTGTGCCTTTTAAAAATATTTTCTCTCATAGGACAATTGTACATCCAATGCTGCCGAAAATATCCTTCAAAACAAAATGCATTGGTGTCATGTTTACATGGGTGATTGGAATTGGATTCTCTATACCAAACAGCATGGCCATGTCACTGGAGAAGGGAATGTATTGCATGGCATCAGATAAATACCTCACTATTGTGATGCTTGCAACCTACTTCACATGCTGGACATCAGGCTACTCCATTATACCGCTCATAACAATTGCCATATTGTACAGCCGTTGCATCAAAAAGCTGAATGAAGTCAAGTTTGAAGCAAATGGGAACAAGGCCCTGGAGAGAAGAAATGAGCAAAACAGAAACATCGTGAAAATGTTCATCAACATTGTGGTGCTATTTTTTGTCTGTACCGTGCCTTACGCAATCTTTTATGCAGTTGTTGTCTTTCTACTGGCCTACCAAAAGGCAGCAGACGCACACTCCTTAATCTGGACTTTGAATTATGCCCTATTTGTTCCAACATGCTTTAATAGCTGCATAAATCCTTTAATCTACGCCAAAAAGCATAAAGAAATCAACGAATTTGTGCGAAAGATATGGAGAAAGGTCTGCTGTCGGACGACTGAGGGAAGGAATGCTGACAAAGCTGCCAAATATAAAATGGCTGATGTTCAACAGAAGAAGGAGGAGCCAGGAGCAAGTAACAAGTCTTCGAAGGTCATCACCAAAAGTCATGATAATAAAGCATATGTAGATTAGATTAAAAAAAATATTCACTTAACTCAATGACATTATTAACTGTTTCCATGTGCTCTGTGTCACATTATCAATAAAGCAATAAACAGGCTATTGATTGTTTACAATTGTTAGTTGTTATCTTAAAGAAAACGCACTTATGGGTAGCTTTTGGCTATTATATATCATCATGATATGACTATAAATATAATAATATATGTATGTATGAACCTATGCATGAACCGATATATGCAATATATTAAACTAGCGCGAAACTACTTTGCCTTTCAAGCACTCTTTGTCACGGTATTAATTCAGTAATAAAATATTTGAACATCCTATTGATTAATTACACTTGTTAGTTACTATATCAAAAGCACACTCATGGATAGCTTCGGCTATTTAACATCATAAACTTATACCGATATCTGTATATATTGAACTGACACAATACAACTTTGTCTCTCTTACACAAACTTAGACTGACAACTTAATTCCTTGTATTCTTTCAATGTTTTTAATCCATACAGACGACATGTCGCGTGACTTGACCAATTCGCGCTCGAAAATCCGAGTTGGGGTTAATGAAGCCATTAAAAAGTATAGCGTCGCATTGGGTTTTTGAGAGCTTCTCGTTTATTTATCACAATAAATAAATTCAAAAAGCTTGGAAGCTGTTCAAGTCATTCGAAAATGATAGCAGATAGATAGGCGAACGTCTAGAAGGAAGGTTGACTTTCAAGAATCGACGAGGAACTTACAGCTGACGGAGTTTGCGGTGCGGATTACGAAAATATCGTCACAAAGGCAAGTTTCTCACAGCTTTCTTGACCTAAATATTTGTTTTGCTTTTAAAAGCGGCATGTTCATGCAATTATTTCAAAGGTTTGGTCTGACTGACAATTGTTACCTATCCTTTCCCTACTCACTATCGTGCGGTAGAATAGAGGAGCAATGTTATGCAAACTTTTGCAAATTTCCTGTGGAAATGTATAGAAATTTCTGAAGATTTCCCCAAAATAAGGTGGCGTCGTTTTTTCAACGCTGCTGTGACGTCATGCCGTCTGTATGAAGCTGATGTTTTATTTTCTCTGATAAAACAGTTTCTAAACAGAGACTGGACTTGCCCAAGTCCCTCCCGCGTACCTAAGACCCTAAAACCCAAGAAGCCTAAGAAACCAAAATCCATAGATAAATAATGATCTCTGCGAAGGAGGGAAGGAGAAAGCGAGAGAGACTTGTGTCATTGCCAGCTGGAAGCGAGGTCACAATAGTAAAGCCTACTGATGTGGGCAGAATTCTGCTCACCCATTTTGACCAATAGTAGTGGAGCATTGTACTTTAAACAAAGAGATGATAAGAGTTTCCAAGAATTCAGACTACCTCCTTAATTATTCATGCGGGGGGGCAATAATACAAGTTTCTCCCGCTTTCCTTTTCTTCATCTGTCCTTCGCAGAGGTACCACTTAACTTTTTTCCTTCGTAGAGGTAAGTTTTTAGTTTTTAAGTACGCGGGAGAGGCTTGGGCAAGTCCAAACAGAGACTAAAACTGAAGGAAAATCGACGTCTTCTATATCCTTCAAACGTCGAAAGAAAAGTCGAATATCGCTTTTTAATATTGTTTTTCTAAACTTAGGCATTGCTTTCTAATTATACAGAAATAGTTGAAACATGATTATACCCTCCAATCAATGCTAGACATCAGATGGTTAAAATCTACATGGCAGAAAGCAGCTCATTTTTGGTCTCTTTTAGGCATATCAACAAATAAGACTTTTTGTTGACTGTTGGTTAAATCCTGATTTTAGAAGGAAGTAATGCAACAGAAATTATGAGAAACATTTCAAAAAACAAATTTGAAGCCTTGGAAAGATAATGTAATTAAAATTTTACATATTGGTAGCATACATTTTCAACAGTGGATACATTTTTCTGACTCACCTGGTATGAATGCTAGAGAAAAGGGTATTTGAGGAAGTTCGAGCTTTTAGTGTTCTAAAACTTCTGTAATTTAGAATTCTATCTTCACTATAAAATGAATGTTTTGGCTTGGAATTTTAAGTCTCATTCTTTAAATAAATACTGTACAAGCTTTCACTAGCTATTCAAGTTTTGCAAATAAGTGCACAAGCTTCGTACAAAATATCTGATTTTGCCGGTCGTCCTAACTTAACTCTGCTTTCTTCTCTAGTAAACAGTGAATTGGAATTTTGCAAGATCATCCACAGGGAGCCCCCTTTCAAAGTAGCAGAAACTAAACGAATAAGAAATGGACGAAGCGCGGCATCTGCGAAGGAGCAATAAAAACAAGAAATGGACGAGGCGCGGTATCTGCGAAGGAGCAATGGAAGATGAACGATGCGCGATTTCCTCCGCAAAACGCACATCGCTCGCTCGCGCATTCATCTTTTATTGCTCCTTCGCAGATGCCGCGCTTCGTCCATATCTTCTTCGTTTTGTTTCTGCTACTTTGAAAGAGGGCTCCCTGTGGATCATCTCCCTCAGAAATCAATTAATTTTTCGAATACTATTTGACCCATCGAAAAGCGGTAAAAAGGATGTTTGCTGCATAGTCTTGGCAATCTAGAAATATTTAAACCACAATATTTAAGTCAACGCTGCCTTCGCAAATTCTTCTTCAAAACATCTCTTTGATTTGATAAATTAACTGATATCTGGAGAGGATGGTTTTGCAAAAGGGTAACTCAGACGGTTTAGCTCATACTTAGATAATCGCAGGCAGTTCTGCAAGGTCAACGGCGTCAGCTCCGATCCTGCTGAAATCAAAATAGGGGTACCTCAAGGTTCTTGCCTTGGACCGCTTCTATTTTTGATTTACATCAATGACCTACCTTTTGCATTAAAAAGGGCAAAAGCAACAATGTATGCGGATGATACAGCAATTTCGTTCTCTTCTGATAATATAGAAGAGATTGATGCTGTTGTCAATGCTGAACTTGCCTGCCTTGAGAAATGGTTACAGGGTAACAAGCTTTCCTTGAATGTTGTCAAGACACAGGCCATGATAATAGGATCGTCGCAAAAGTTGAAGAAAATTGATACACCAACGGTACCGATTCCTCATTTTCGAGTAAATGGTAATGATATCGATCTTGTGAAGGAAACTAAATATCTTGGTCTTATGATCGATGACAATCTAAAATGGAAGAGCACTGTAAAATGTACACAGAAGAAGATCTCTAGAGCTATAGGACTTTTGAAGTACGCAAAACACTTTGTGCAAGAGGATACATTAAGGAATATGTATCTTAGTATTGTCCAACCACATTTCAGTTATTGTTGCTCTGTTTGGGGATGTTGCGGGGCAACTAAATTGAAAACCTTGCAGAAATTACAGAACAGAGCTGCTAGAATTGTTACAAGTAGCCCTTTTGACACTCCAGCTGCTCCTCTATTGCAGCGGCTTGGCTGGCCGTCAATTGATAAACTGATCAATCGAGAAACATGTACAATGGTATATAAATCTTTAAATGACCTTGCACCTGAAAACCTAGGTAACATTTTCTCCAGATTGTCTGATGTTCATACCAGGGTTTTACGCAATACCAAATGCAATCTTGCTGTACCAAAAATGAGAACATCTTATGGCCAAAAATCATTTGCGTTTCTTGGAGCCAATGCATGGAATAAACTCAACTCGGAAATGAAATTAGCCCCTTCGATTCAGTCATTCAAAACGAAACTCAAGGCTTTGAATTGAGAATATTCAAGGAAAGCTGATCTGTATCGAAAGTATTATCTTTATTTTCTTTTTCACATTTAGTAGCTATTTTATATGAAATTTGTGTAAATAGGTTTGTATCTTTAGGTTTATTAGCTATTTCTGTTTTGTTGCTGGGACAATTGGAAAGCAGTTGCTTAATTACTTAACTGAATTGTATCCCAGGGTAAATATGTTTAAAATAAAAATAAAAAAAATAAAAATAGACTGCGTTCACACGATGGCGGCACATTTTGAAAACGCTGAAAAATGTGTCGGTAGCAAAATTTTAGCTAGCGTTCACACAATACCGGCACAATTTGAAAACGGTAGGAAATTTGATGGTAACAAACTTGTTGGAATCTCCCCGAGAATTTGATGCCAAAGAAATGTACATACACCTTAAGAATCGATCAGCCTTGTTTTGAAGCATCGAACAAATTTCCGTTTTCATCGTTTTCGAGTGTTCACACGATGCCGTTTTCAAAATGTGCCGGTTAGAGTTCCGTTTTCAAAATCTACCGTTTTCAAAATGAGACGGCAAAAAATGTGCTGTTTTCGTGTGAACAGGAGGCCTATCCGTCACATTTGTCACCGTTTTCAAAATGTACCGACATCGTGTGAACGTAGTCTCAGTGTTGAAAATCTATTTTGAGAAACTGAAGAAACTTTTACGCATTTCTGATGATGGTGGTAGTTCAAACAATGGAATTTTTCGGTCATAGAAATTATCCGGAAAATAAAATCTGGAAATAGTGAGGTTTCGTTCTATATCAAAATGAACTAATGGTTTATCGATTTGCTGAGATATGATTACTGAAGCGTTCTTATCTAAAGATCTATTTCCACCATTTCACAAACTTTCCCTGTTTTCATAATAGCTGGCTGTCTGAAAAGCTCTCCGAGGAGGTCAGGAATGTTGAGATGCGAGCAAAGCGAGCACTTTTTCTTCCCAGTATATCTAATAATTTGGATTTTAAATTAATACCACTCAACACAAAACTATACCAGGTGTCTCAAAAAAGTACCCCCTTTTGACTGGAAAAAGGAACAAAACGATAAGATATCGGGACTTTCCGATTGCAGTGCTAAATTGTTCAATCTTCAACTTAAATGCACATACCTAGTATTTATAAATCGTCCACCAAACACCGGTGATACGAGCTCCCAAAGTCAAAATTTAGGGTGCTCCTGAAACCAGAGGTTTTGAGAAAGGGCCTAACCATGATTTGATATCATGAGCATTTTCCAAAGGAATTTTTAACTTTCATTTTTTAGTTTTTCCTTTTGAAAAGAATCATAGATGCTTAGCCACGACCCTAAGTAAGTAAATAAGAGAAAAATGTGGCGAGTTTACTAAACTCGTGCCACATCTCCAACATAAGCGTGAATGTGCTCCTTTTTCTTCTTCTTTGATACAAATAACTTTTCAATGGAATGTAAGGAACAATTTTTTCCTCAAAAGAAAAGTGATTTCAAGAAAAATTGAAACATCTCAAAGTAGAATTCTTTAAAAAAGCAAAAAGTAAAAATATAAAGTTGAACATTCCTTTGGTAAATACCTATGAAATAAAAAAAAATGGCTAGGCCCTTTTTGAAAACCTCTGGTTTCAGGTGCACTCTAAATTTGACTTCACAAACTCGTATCTCTGAGGTTTGGTGGACGATTTACAAATGCAAGGTATGTGCATTTAAGTTGAAGATTAACAAATTCAGTTGTGCAGTCAAGAAGTCCTGAAATTTGATCGTTTCGTTCCTTTTTCTAGTCAAAAGGGTGTAATTTTTTTTAGACACCCGGTATACAAACGAGAAAAGATCCTTACACCAACTTTTTGCTGTGTTCTAAGAATATGAACATTATTCATCAAGACATTGAGTAGCTATGAAGCGAGGAATGACAAGTAGAGAGCCTTATGCCAATCAACTGTAAAGAACGGAAGATACATTTTATAGATTCCTGTTGATCGTTGTAAGAGATTGTCCGGAAATTAGATAGCTATGAGCGGATATATACCAGCGCTGATTCATAAAAGCTATTCTAAAAACAATGATACTCACAAAATTGCCCTTTTTCTGGTTACAGCTGATTCTCCGGAAATTAAAGTGTTGGAAATAGTTAGATTAAACATTCTAAAAGAAAGTCCAGTTAATTTTTTAAGAAAAATATGGTCAATTACTTTTAGAGATTTTCTTACCTTTTAGGTTTATTCAGGCAGTGGAATTATTTCTGATCTGCTTATTTCAAAAAGCAGCTGGGTACATACCTGGTGTCCCAAAACGTACACAGATTTGGTCGACCCTAGCGATGAGAATTCAGCGTGAAGCAATCAGAAAACACTTTTAAAACATACATCGATGGTCAGCTTGAACATAGATACCTTGTTTGTTGATATTTGTGCTTTGAAAGTTGAAATATTCATCTTCAAAGGACTAATTTGCCTCCACCTCCAAACCAGAGCTTTGGCGTTTTGGCCTAAGCAAATTCTTGCCAAAGGCGTAAGAGGCATAGGGTCTGGGAGGGCTGCAGCCCCCTTAATCCGTCAAAATTTATCGTATTTCAGGCTCCATTTGGGCAGCTTTATCTCAATAAAGCCATCATATTCGGGCAAGTTCCATACTAAGCCCCCCTAAACGTTGGACATCCCCTACGCCAATGATTCTTGCAGCACAGTGAATAAGTCAACAATAGACTTGAGAGAATGTGAAAAAAGAGGAGAAAGATTAAAACCTTCACAACAGATGCATTTTCCAAAATATTATTTACGTGACATTCATTATCAAGGGAGCTCCGAAGCAAACTTCGTGAAATAAATTGTTGACATTATAATGCATGAAGTTTACTTCGGAGCTCTCTTGATGATAAATGTCAAGTAAATCAAGTTTCGTAAAACGCATCTTTTTTTTTTCTTTTTTTTGCTATAACAACAAAACCTAATTCTAAATAAAAAGAAATACTATTTACATGTGCCATTCATGGCGGGGATAGACACAAAGTCATCTGGTCCCCAGCATGGATGACACTTACAATTCAACTGTTAATTTCATAAACAAAAACAAATGAAAACGAAAACAAAACAAAAAAAATAACAACACAGCAACAATACAACACAGATAAACGTGACAGACAAAAGCCGAAAAAAAGGATGCTACACAGGGTGAATATTAGCATGCTGAGAATTTTAATGGAGCCGCTTAGTTTTCTCGATGAACGAAATTGTAGCTTCCAAAATCATTCTGTTTGAGACAATGTTNCAAAACAAAAAAAATAACAACACAGCAACAATACAACACAGATAAACGTGACAGACAAAAGCCGAAAAAAAGGATGCTACACAGGGTGAATATTAGCATGCTGAGAATTTTAATGGAGCCGCTTAGTTTTCTCGATGAACGAAATTGTAGCTTCCAAAATCATTCTGTTTGAGACAATGTTTAATTTCTCATCGCCAAACAAAAAGAGGTTACCAAGTGCCTCATTTTCCAAAACTGAAACGTCCAGTAGCGGGATGTCTCCAAGCTGACCAAAGAGATCTCTACGAGCATTTTCAAAAACGCATCTGTTGTGCAGTTCAGTTTTTATTTGTTCTCCTCTTGTTTCACATTTTCTCAAGTCTATTGTTGACTTATTCACTGTGCTGCAAGAATTTGCTTAGGCCAAAAAACGCCAAAGATAAATTTTGACGGATTAGGGGGGCTGCAGCCCTCCCAGGCCCTATGCCTCTTACGCCTTTGGCAAGAATTTGTTTAAGCAAAAACGCCAAAGCTCTGGTTTGGAGGTGGAGGTGCCTTACAGCAATGACTTGCACATGCTTTAGCACGTGTTATCCTTTTTGGGAAGATGAAATCTCCGAGAATAATGTTGTTATGTTCCCAGGGATGGCACTTTCATCCTCCCAGAGGAATAGAACTTGCTAAAGCATGTACAAGTCATTGCTATTAAGGCAGAAATATGACAGAAATTTGGTCGTGATTTTATGCCGTTTTTGAAGGTTTTTGGAGGGGCTTTCTTGTGAAAACAACTCATAATTTCAGGACGGAGTGGCTGATTTCAGTCTGGTCAAATTTAGAATTTATTTGAACATGTGCACTATTAAACAATATATTTACCAATCTTATTTTCTCCATATCCAGGGAGCAGTGGCCTTTCAAACGGGGATTATTTTTTCTGACTCAACCAATATAAAAACAGATATCTAAAAAACATTTCTTATAAAAAGCCCACGTTCGGAATGAAAATAAGACACAAATTTCATAGAAAATGTTCTCCGTACCAATCTTTTATCTTTGCTTTAAACTGACAAAGGGATTCTGAATTTTGTATTGGTTGTGGCAACATTTGACACAGTTGCGGACCCTTGAATCGGACTCTTTCTGTTCCACTGCTGACAGATCTAAAAATTCGTTATTGTTACCCAAATTGTCATGACTTTCATTTCCACAGAAGATTTCCTGCATGAATAAAGGGTTCAGGTTATTTCTAGTTTTGTACATCATATAATACAAGAGGTGTTTAAATTTGCCATGACTATATAGCGGTTATTACGATTTCTACATTTTCAATACAAATCTGTTGTTGCTGTCATCTTATTTTCATTCGAATAAACAAAAATCTAGCTTTTAATTACAAAATAAGAAGAAACTAATCAAATACGAATATAAACTAAACTAAACTGATCTAAATAAACTATAATTTCATCTGAAGGTTGTATAAAGGGAAAAATAATAGTACCTATTATTTATGGAGAATGTATAAATCCAGCCCACTCCCACAAACCCCCCTTAAAAAGAAATCACTAACGATCATTAACGCAAGTGCAAGACGAATGAGTTGATGGGACCCCCAGTGTGAGCAGCCGACCCGCCCATAACTCACAATACAGACAGACATCTATGGGTGGTATACAAGAGAAATTAAGTGAATTGAGAAATCGTCTTAAGAACAATACGTCATTAACTTATTTCGTTAATAAGTACCCGTAGCTGTAATTACTTAGGAACATATTTAAGTCCTTTTAAAATGCATATTGAGATTTAACTGGTGTCAAAGTGTTCATCAACATTTTTGCGGAAACAGAGTAATTCACAAGATCAATAGATGTAAGATCAATTGAAAATAAGTGACCTGAAGCGTTGGTCATGTTTGCATCTTGTTTTTCCGAAGTGCCGACCATACAGTCATACAGCTGCACACCATAATGCAATGGATCTAGCTATCTACAGGTGACAACATTTTCTAGATGTCTTCTAGCAATAGTAATTTTTTGTATTTATCAAACCATTATTTTTAGTTAAATTTGCAATGATCAGATTAAATTTTGATATAATTTACATTATTTTCGGTAACTCGGTTGTACAGTTAATAATCAGCAAACAAATAACGTCCAAGTCAATTCAGGAAAGATAAAGAACTCTCATGAACACTTACGAAGCATGACTATGCATTGATAGAAAATTTGTAGTTAAAGTGTCTGTTCAATGCAAAACAATATTGTACTTCTGTGTGTTTTTCAGCAATGCTCTGAATATCAGGTATTAATTCAAGTTTCAATTTCATTTGAACAACAATTCTTAATCTACTACATTTCTGCTTACTATGAATGATCTCATTATTGAGATAGCTGTTCAGGTTACTTGGATACTCCAGGGAAGAACCGGAATTATTCTCTAGAGAAACCCCAGAGGGCTGACGAGTTAAGTACCCCTTCTTCAAAGGAATAGCTTACATATTTAAAAAAATCATTAATACATCATACGTTTAAGACAAGATGCTTTTTTCTAAAAATATATACAAAACATTATCGATAAGAAACAAAAGGAGAGAAAAGAAAGGGAAAGAAGAAAAAGGAATGGTAGTTTCAATATTTTGTGTGCTAGTTATACACGACATTTGTTAACATGATTACATGATAACATGATAACATGATTTATTAACATGGTTATACACGACATTTGTTAACATGTTATACACGACATGATTATCATGCATTATAAATCTCCATTATCTTTTTCTCAACGCTGGCAGCTCTGGTTTTGACCTGCAAGCAAATTTTAAGTTTGCTGATTTTTAACTTTACAACCAAGTTACCAAAAATATTGCAAAATAAATCAAAACTTTATCTATTCATCGCAGATTTGAATAAAAACAATTATTTGATAATGAGTTTGAAATCGTTTGCATTAGAATTTTCCAGATCTGTAGCGTTTTTTTCTGGGACACCCGGTAGTTGATTTTTATATTGTAATGTACTTAACTGTATTTTAATTGTTTAGAATTGTATGTAGGATGGATTGATAATCAAATGAAGCTGAACTGAAAGTTATGCCAACCTCATACGATCTAATGCTTGTACTACTTTGTCAAGGGCAAAATGCATTCCATAGATGTTGCTTTTGCTAGAAGAATCCTTAAACTGATAAATGAACAAAACGACAGGGCGTCCATGACGACAAGGCGTTTTTGGCCCCCCCCAACCAAACATTCTCAAATATCTTCGCCGCTAGTGTAGGTTTGAAGCTGCAGCTTTTTGAATTTTACTAAATTTAATTGGCTACCAAATTTTAAAAGTTTTACTGTCCATTGTTGCACCACGTGACCTCCAGATGCCCTTATTTGGAGACAGGTCACAAAAGATATCTTAAAAGCTCGCTAATTTCTCGCAGTTGCAAATCATTAAGTTGTATATACCAATCGATTTGTCTNTCCTATTTAGGAAGAAGTCTCGACTGGAACTTGTAGTTGCTTATCTTTAGCTAAGAATTATCATTACTTCCAGGGCTTAGATATTGACTGGGAGGGTTTCAAATTGTAGCTTCGACCCTGCATTATTGATAAAAGGAAACAATTGAAAAGTGATACTTTTGGTCATATTAACCAGGGCAGTAACCTTAAAAGGAAAATTCCTGAAACAAAAGGCACTTTTTCCTTTATTTCAAAATGTTGGGGCACGTGTCCCCCTGTTCCTAAGTCTCTGAATTCTAAAATTTGATTATTTAGTTAACTTTGCGCTAGCAAATCTATCAATTTTGTCCACCAAGAGTAATCTAATGTCAGCCTTTCTTCTTTCAAATAGATTTACATTTCTCATTATATTGTCACGCAAGGTTTTCTCAACAATCTTGCGATTACCCTGCGTCGACCATGCAGATTTCACTGTCATCCATGTGAACAAAATACTGAAAGGATACGGAATTGCTATGCATGAGCATATAAATCATATCAAATGTACTGTCAAATGCGTGGAAGACTACGAATGCCGTCATTGATTTACAAGTGATTTTGTAAAAGTGTTTTGTTGAACCGTTCAAAACAGGCCTAAATTCTAGATCAAATTTTCCAATATTTAACCTGCACAGCGATTTTAAATGAAATTAATCGGGCCTTCTTATTGCCTGGCAATCAATCGTATAAATACAGAGGCAGCCTTGCTATTCTTTTCAATTTAGAGCTTGTTTTGGCTGTTTTTCAGATAGTTTTCTGTACAGTCATGCTCAATTGGTAGCAAATTTGATCAAGGATTTTGGGCCTGTTTTGAAGGCTTCTGAGATTGTACAATTTAATAAAATCGCTGATAACTGGAGAACAATATAACCAATTTAAGCAAAATAATTTGTGTGGTCTTAGTTGACAAGTTACCCACACAATGATAATCAATTTTCAGGAAGCCAATGAATAGGAACCAAACTAAAGGTTTGGAAAAGTTTTAACTTCTTTATTTGTGCAATGTGACTTTAATAAATCTTACTTTCAGGAAGTTAATTTCAAACCTGGGGTATTTGATGCAACAGTACTTTATAATCCAAAAAGAGAAAGACAGTTGGTTTCCTTAGTTGAATTAATCTAAGTTGTTAAAGGTTACAGAAAGTCTTAATCTACTAGTGTTGCTACACACAGTACATGTGTATGTATTATTGCATGATCATATTATAATGACATAATTCCAATGTAGATTTCCGTTCGCAGTTTTCATCAACAATTGCATCTGAACTGAAGTAAAACATGTTTAACTTTTGATAGATTTGATATGGCATTTATAAATGGTACCTAAAAATAAACCCTGCCGTATTTGCCAATTGATCTGGCTGCAATCCACCTTTTCAAGATAAGAGCGCCAAAGCGGAAATTTTTTATTTGTTTGAGCTTTTGCATCTTTGAGTCTAGAATCTTGTTCTGCGAACAAAGTATAGCATAGAAACAAAATTTCACATTCATATCTGTCTTTATTTCGAAATTATGGTGACATAAAGAATTTGAGTTCATAAGGGCTTTGACCGTTAAAACAAACTTTGGACAAAAATTTGTCCAAATTTTGATTTCACGGTCAAAGCCCTTATGAATTTGAATTGTTTATATCGCCATAATTTCGAAACAAAGACAGATATGAGTGTGAAAATTTGTTTCTATGCTATACTTTGTACGCAGAACAAGATTCTAGACTCAAAGATGCACAATCTCAAACAAATAAAACATTTCCGCTTTGGCGCTCTTACCTTGAACAGGTGGATTGAATTTGCAAATTCGCGCTTCTAAACTCAGTTGCGTTGAAAAAAGGCTGATTTAGATGTGAAAATTCATTTGCTAGTGAAATTGAACGGACATTTGCAGTGAAGCGGGTGAGTTATTAGCAGTTGCATGAGCGGCACTAGCGGACACACTAACCTTGTAAAATGTTTTAGTAATATTTTTATCAATTCAAAAAGGTTCACATCTCATGACTTCAATAAATTAATTACATTGACAAAAAGTAATTGTTTCATCTTTGTCCTTTGAAGTTGGGACCCCGTTTACACTGTACAGGTAAAATTTTGTTCCGTAACAAAAGCGTAGCGGATGAGTCTCCCGTTTACACTATTCCTGTAAATCCATAATACTTGTGTTCCTTTTATCTATAAAGCAATTTTCTTCTGGAGCAGTGAAACGCACTTGAACCATAATAACTATGTAACGGATCAAAACTGAACCGACACAGGGTAAATGTAGACTTACGACGAAGGTCCAAGTTCAAATTGGAATTTCCATTTCGCGAAAGTAATACTGGCGAATACTGGACAAAAATGCCTATCTTATCTAGGGCCCAAAACGTGGAATAACCTTCCCTCTGAGTTGAAATCAACAGACAATATTAATACTTTTAAACACAAGATCAAAGAGAACTTTTTTCAAAATATATAGAAAGAGGAAGATGACACTTACGTCTACTACTAAGGACCGTTTTAGTTTCAATGCCTGATTCGGCCTAACTGAATTATGCTTTATCCAAAGGCACATATAAATCTATTGTTTATTCTTTTTTGCAACTACCTCTAAGGGGACCATTATGAAAATAAGGTCAACTCGACCTTTTAATGCTATCCCTGCCACTGTAATTAGAGGTGTTTTTTAACTTGCATTTTTCTTTTTTAGTCTTAGTATTATATAAACTGTATTGTGTCTACTGTATTTTATTATCCTTTCTTAATCATTGTATATAGTGGCAAATTGATACATACATACACGACGTGATTCCTTGTATTCGTTTAATAGTTTTAATCTGAGTTTTTATTTTCTCTCATATAAGGACTCACATCCAATCAGTAACGAATTGGGGACTACATATGATTGAAACCGAATGCCTCGTGAAGCAAAAATTCCTACACGAAACCCCAGCACGTTTGTGTTAAACACAACGTTCAGGACGTTGAAAGGTGCTTACATGCATCATATTCCCTGAGAAGGAGCATCTATATCCAATAAGAATGCAGGATTCCATGAGGATTATGCCATGTGATTCATATCTTTTATATGATTGGATCCACGGGAAAGCCGCGGAGATCCTGAAATTAGTCCCTATGTTTAATTGATTCGTT
>REGM01000031.1:86757-97509 GCA_004194415.1 Aurelia aurita
TATAAGTCTACAGATTACAACAATACACTGGTGAGTAGAAATTCACGACAGAAATGTTGATTAAGTCTATGAAATATCATAGTAAGAATTGTAGTGCTGAATAGCAAGGCATTTTGAAATAATGACACAGAGGTGACTGATAGTCCTGGCTTGTACTATAAGTCTACAGATTACAACAATACACTGGTGAGTAAAAATTCATGACAGTAATGTTGATTAAGTCTATGAAATATCATAGTTAGAATTGTAGTGCTGAATAGCAAGGCACTTGAAGATAATGACACAGAGCGGACTGATAGTCCTGGGTGGTACTATAAGTCTACAGATTACAACAATACACTGGCGAGTAAAAATTAACGACAGAAATGTTGATTAAGTCTATGAAATATCATAGTTAGAATTGTAGTGCTCAATAGCAAGGCATTTGAAGATAATGACACAGAGTTGACTGATAGTCCTGGGTGGTATTATAAGTCTACAGATTACAACAATACACTGGTGTGTAAAAATTCAAGACGGAAATGTTGATTAAGTCTATGAAATATCGTAGTAAGAATTGTAATGCTGAATAGCAAGGCACTTGAAGATAATTTCACAGAGTTGACTGATAGTCCTGGCTGGTACTATAAGTCTACAGATTACAACAATACACTGGTGAGTAAAAATTCATGACAGAAATGTTGATTAAGTCTATGAAATATCATGGAAAGAATTGTAGTGCGGAATAGCAAGGCATTTTGAGATAATGACACAGAGTTGACTGATAGTCCTGGCTGGTACTATAGGTCTATAGGTTATAACAACAAACTAGTGAGTAAAATTTCAGGATAGGATATTGATAAATCTTTGAAATGCCACTGAACGAAATTTTGGTCTACATAACAATATAATGGAGATTAAAAATATCATTACAAAAAGTAAGAGTAAATACAATATATGAAATATCATGAAACGAATTTTTAGGGTGGAATAGCAACGCATCAGGAGAAAAATTCATGAGGGTAAAGCTCACTGGTAAATAAAAATGTCAATGATTTTTCAAAGAATATCAACATGAACTCTTATATCTGTCGCAAGACGGATTTCAGAGATTCAGAGATTGTGTGTTCTAGGCGAAAGAATTTGTTCACTCTGTTTTATCCTCTCCTAGTTGAGAACTAGAAACTCCAACCTGCTAACACGGGCGTCTTAAGAGGTGGGGACTCTAGGGGGGAGCAGTGGCGGTGGCAGTTGTTGTCGTTGTTGTTCTCTCGGCCGGGGTTTCTGCTGTTCAGCATTATTGCCTGTGCTGGCCCGACCTTCAATGTGAAACAGGCTCTAGTATTTATCTATGTTTAATCGCATATCTATGTTTAATCGCNTCAGAGATTCAGAGATTGTGTGTTCTAGGCGAAAGAATTTGTTCACTCTGTTTTATCCTCTCCTAGTTGAGAACTAGAAACTCCAACCTGCTAACACGGGCGTCTTAAGAGGTGGGGACTCTAGGGGGGAGCAGTGGCGGTGGCAGTTGTTGTCGTTGTTGTTCTCTCGGCCGGGGTTTCTGCTGTTCAGCATTATTGCCTGTGCTGGCCCGACCTTCAATGTGAAACAGGCTCTAGTATTTATCTATGTTTAATCGCATATCTGTAGCTTTTGTAGTTGTATATTTAGTTGTAATTTAGTGGCATGTTTTATATAATGGCCACAAGATAGTCATTGTCTTTTGCTACCCGTGGTATCGTCTTTGTAGTGTTGTAAAGTAGTTCATATGTAGTGTCTTAAGTAATTTGTTGCTGCAAATATTTTATTTGAATAAAAAGAATTCCTCTCCTAATTTTGATATAAATTGGTTGTTATGGCAACATGGAGTTGCATGCAAATGCATATTTTCATTTACATTTATTTATGTTTTTCCTTTTCGGTTATACTGTAGCAAGGGTGAATTTCGTGAAATAAATAATCAATTTTCAAAGCAATTTCCGGTTTAAAGAACAGACTTCACACCTACAATACTAACAAGTATAATATCTTGCTCTCTGTGTGTTTATTTTGATTTGATTCAGTTCACTCAATGGTGTCAAATCTATTCAGAACCGTAAAGAGCTGTTTCTGGTCGGAGAACGGATTTTTTCATTTTATGAAATTCACCCTTGCTGTATGCGATATATTTGGATCAAGTAGTCATCAAAAAGTCGACTAATTTAGAATGAGCCAATCAGAGAGCCAATTAAAGATTCCGTATGCTCAGTGGAAGAAAAGGCACAGGTTTCTACTTTATTGCGATGCATCTAATATTAAGCATCATTAAAGCATTATCAAAACTCTAATCACGCGAAGTCTAATCAACAACCAAAATCACCTTCCCATTATTATAGAGTTAATTGATAACGACCATTGATCGAAACTTCTGAAAAAGTTTGCTATATTCTTGAAATGATCTTTCCCAATTATAGCTTGGTCCTACTTGCGAGGAGCTACGACCCTGTCCACCTGACATACTTTGCAGAGATACCTGTACAAGTCCATTTTACGAATGTGTGACATGTGATGAAAACCATACTGGACTGCATTGTGATAAGTTGATTGGTAAGAAATATTTTTGAGGTCAATCTTTACTAAAAAGATAATGATAAAAGTGACCTTTGATAATAATAATATCAGTTCAATAATATTATTTCACTTAGCTGAATTCCCTAAAAGTTTAATTATATCTGAGTGTTTCATGATAAACTGTAGCTTTTCTATGTTCGTTTTGAATTTATTTAACCCTATCCAAATTAGGCTTTTTGAAACTCTATGGAGACTAGGGGGGGAGGGGGGCACATTGTGCGCCCCACTTTATTCTCAAAACCATACGTGCTAGAGACTCGAAAATGGCCACAAGTAACAAACAAGATATGGCAAAGAAGATGACGTAATTTTTGTTTGTTTATGTCAGATGGTTAAGTGCTGACGTCAGTAAATGTTGCTAACTTATGAGTAAAACAACAAAGACTTTGACAAGTTGTATCTCCAAATCAAGTAAAAATATTGATATGAGATTTGAACCATACGAAAATTGTATCCTTGTTATTCTTGTTTTAAATTTTTTGCTGCGTATCACTAATGTTTTTGCTTATGTCACCATTTATTTATTTTGTTTTCAAAAAGAATGAATTATTGCCAATATATTGTTAAAAATTTTGTTTTAAAAAATGGGGAAAATGCTAAATACCGGGTGTCCCAGAAAAAACGCTACAAATTTGCAAAATTCTAATGCATACTACTTCAACCTCATTATCAAACAATTATTTATTTAAATCTGCTATGATTAGATTAAATTTTGATATATTTTCCAGTATTTTTGGTAAATTGGGTTTATAGCTAAAAATCGGCAAACTTCAAATTTGCTGTTAGGGCAAAACCAGAGCTTTCAGAATTTGAGCAAAAGATAATGGGAAATCAGAAGCATGGAAATATCTCCAATTTCACAGCATCACTGACAAGCACGCAAAAATAATGTTGAAACTGTAATACAGAGATCCTTTGCTGGTTCACGAGTTATCAAGTCTCGTGGGAGTTCTTCATGCTCATTTTCAATTGAAAGTATAACTCTGATAATGGCCTAGTCATTTCAGGAAAAGTAAAGAGCCCTCATGAGCACTTAAAAAGCATGACTATGCTTTGATAGGAATTTTTGTGGAAGTGTCTGCTCAATGCAAAATAAAATGGTGTATTTGCGTGTTTGTCAGCAATGCTGTGAGATTTTAGGGATTGCCATGCTTCATAATTGTCCAGTATGTTTTGCTCAAATGCTCGAAACTTTGGTTTTGCCCTAACAGCAAATTTGACGCTTGCGGATTTTTAACTCTACAACCAAGTTACCAAAAATATTGGAATATATATCAAAATATATTCTAATCATTGCAGATTTAAATAAAAATAATTTTTGGATAATGAGTGTGGAACAGTTTGCATTAGAATTTTTCAAACCTGTTGCGTTTTTTCTGGGATACACGGTAGGTGAAAAGACCCGCTGCATCGTATGAAGTGGCTCAGTTTTCTAAAAATGAAGATTAACACAGTTTTTCGCTAGTAACCATGCAGGACAACGAAATAGTGATGAATTCATCAAAAATCAACAAACTATATATCAAATGAAAGCCCTTCTCAAGAGGAGATCAGCTATGTTTGTTCATTATTATAGAGCCTGTGGTTTAAATGTTATGGTTAAAAAGAATAGTTATTTTGCCGACCACTCAATTAAAAGTTATGTGTTTTCCCCCCTGAACCAGTGTGAAAATTTATTAAATTGACATGACAGGATGTCTCCTAAATAGAAACTAAAATTAACGAAAAAACTAGTTTATTCTAGAAGTACTCTAGGAGCTGCGTTGAAAATATCGCTAGGGAGTGCACTTTGTGCTACATCAGTCTGGATAGAGTTAAAAACACTCACATGTACATTGTTACATAGTGTTTGAAGCTTTCGCCTCACTTCTGGAGCCTCATCAGCAACAGCAAGGGTTCCAAGCCTTTAAAAAGGTCGGTGTAAAATTCTCTGACCTATTTTTTTGAATAGAATGGCTTGAAAGAAACTTTACCTACTTTGTAATAATTCTACCGTTTGACCATTCAGAAATCTTAAAAATTTTCAGAATTAGAGTGCTTTCTTCTTTTTAAAGAATTGAAGAAAAATAAAAAAAAAACTTAAAACCATCCTAATTTCTAAAATTTTTGAGTAAACATCGAATAATGTTTGAAAAACATAGTTTATGAGCGTCTACAATATGGTATTAGGCAAAAGTCTTTCACTATTCTGGTTTGCAATTTAGAAATTTGATGACGTCACATCCTCAAATGAGGTGAAATATGAAGAAAGCTGTAATTTCGAAAATATTCAAGATTTCTGAAAAGTCCAATGGTAGAATTATTGCAAAGTAGCAGAAGTTTCTCTCAAGCCATTCGATTCAAAGAAATAGGTCACTTAATTTTACACCGACCTTTTTACGCAAATTTAAAGATTTGGAACCATGCTATCAGCAGCATAGGGCTCAAATCTTTCAAATCTTTAAAAAGGTGGGTGCAAAGTTCTATTGCAATTTTCTCCGAATTAAATGGCTTGAACGAAAATTAGGGTACTTTGCTGTAAATCTGCCGTGGAAATCTTTTGATATCTTGCTTCGTTTCAAAATGGCGGCATTTATAAGTTTTTTGACAGAATTCATGGAAAGTTTTGAAAAAATTAAGATCGTCGTAAATCCTAAATCGATAGAGGAAAAATGATACAATCTTCAAGAAAATCATAGTTTATGAAGGTCTACAATATGGTTGCAAGCAGAAATCTGTNAGGGAGTGCACTTTGTGCTACATCAGTCTGGATAGAGTTAAAAACACTCACATGTACATTGTTACATAGTGTTTGAAGCTTTTGCCTCACTTCTGGAGCCTCATCAGCAACAGCATGGGTTCCAAGCCTTTAAAAAGGTCGGTGTAAAATTCTCTGACCTATTTTTTTGAATAGAATGGCTTGAAAGAAACTTTACCTACTTTGTAATAATTCTACCGTTTGACCATTCAGAAATCTTAAAAATTTTCAGAATTAGAGTGCTTTCTTCTTTTTAAAGAATTGAAGAAAAATAAAAAAAAACTTAAAACCATCCTAATTTCTAAAATTTTTGAGTAAACATCGAATAATGTTTGAAAAACATAGTTTATGAGCGTCTACAATATGGTATTAGGCAAAAGTCTTTCACTCTTCTGGTTTGCAATTTAGAAATTTGATGACGTCACATCCTCAAATGAGGTGAAATATGAAGAAAGCTGTAATTTCGAAAATATTCAAGATTTCTGAAAATTCCAATGGTAGAATTATTGCAAAGTAGCAGAAGTTTCTCTCAAGCCATTCGATTCAAAGAAATAGGTCACTTAATTTTACACCGACCTTTTTACGCAAATTTAAAGATTTGGAACCATGCTATCAGCAACTCACCAATGTAACGTCAACTTACATAAACCCTAACATTCCGTCAACGTCTTTTCTTTACTAATTGCAACTAAACTCCACAACAGAGTTGCTATTTTTGGCCTGAGATAGATAAATTACCTGAGTTCCTTGTTTCCCTGTGCTCTTTGACTTGATAATGTTGCTTCAGTCAACATAGATTCAAAATATTGCTCTGAACAACTTGTCCGTATTTAAACCCTTACACACAAGAACATGTGGTGGTAATCAGCTCACAAGATTCAACGAATTCCAATGTGAGTCAAGTTTCCATCAACTATGTGAACTTTACAATACTTATGTATCCTAAGGTTCTGTGATTAACTGTGTGCCGAATAGGTTTGTTGCTGCATTCAGTTCTGCAATATGATAGCTAAACAATGTCATATTTTTCACTGTTTCATTATAGCCCCTGTTGAGCAGGGTTTACCGCAGGGATACAAGGGACTTAGGTGATCAGTCAAGCCAGAGAATGGAATATTTTTCCAGTTTTCGAGTTTTTTCAATTTGAATTCTATGTTCAATTAAGCCCCCCTGGGAGAATTCAGGACAAAGTATAGAAAAACAATGCCTTATTAACAATGATCTTTGCAGATGTATCATATGCGAAAAGATAGCAATATTATACACACGATACAGTTTACGTTGACGTTTAGAATTCGAATAGATGTAGAGCTCGATGATGACAGCGCGCTCAGTTTTGGACGTGATATAACTCATGATACGCAAAGCACTGATGTCTCTTACATTCAAGTAGAAAACATCATTTTTAGATTTGGTTTTTTCATTTGTATTAACTGTTCATGTTTTATTGAATAGAAAATAACTATAGCCCCATTTACCACGCAGAATCTTTTCGTGCACTGAGCCTTCACGCTCAAGAAAGGCCTTGTTTCAACGTAGCGTTTACACTTCCAGTTTCGTCCAAGCACAGCTATTATTTGTGGTATGTGTGCTAATTTACTGGGCTCGGACTAGCTCTCCATCATTCCAAGCTAGGATAAAATATTGTATGTGTGTGTAAAAGCTTGATCCAAGTATATACCAGACGTATATGAAATAATCAAACTGTTTACAGTATCTACATAATGGGTGGGCCAAAAAAATAGCCCCCAAGAAAAAAATTTCTGAAAAACTTTCTGAAATTTATATGATACTAAGTCAAATTACACCTATATTAAATCAGTTCATTATCAGTTATACTTACATTACAGACAAATGAGGTTTTGAAAAAGGATGGTAGTTTAAACCACTGTAAAAAAAATCACTAATCATTATCAATGACCCCTCAACGAATTGCTTGAATATTGAATAATTTCTTTGCAAATAACGTTATTCCACATTTCTCATGACAATGAGAGGGATTATACATAATTTCAGTTACTTGATTTCACCTTTACTTACAGATAGAGATGAGTGTGCTAACAAGCCTTGTAAAAATGGGACATGTATTGACAAGATCACGTCTTATCAATGCAAGTGTAATGCTGGATACATTGGCAAAGACTGTGAGACAGGTAATTTAGCTGCCGGAATCTTGAAAATTTATCATGTTTGCCTACTTATTCTAGCAAACTTATAAAAATCCTATTTTCCTGGACATAATTAAGAAAAACCTCCTTCTTTTCCTAAACGTTAAACTGTAGACGCCCGGTAATTTTGTAAGTGACAAATTACTATTGTTTCATTTCAACAAAAGCTCAGAGGTAATCCTATTTCGTCCTAATAGGGGGTCCAGTCATGGTTCAAGAGGGCTAATGTGAAATTTTAAAAATGGCCCTTAACTGGTACTATCTTTATACAAAAGCCCCCAAATGGTAGTTGGTGGACCTAAAATTGGGTCATTTGGTAGCATCTGTTACTGAAAATTATTTTCACTGTTTCATAATGTTCTACGTTGAAATTATATAACAAAGCAAGAAAACTTCAAAGTTAATTGACGATGCAACGATTAGCCAGCATGGAGACTCGAACACAATGTCATGCGGAGGAGCGTACTGAGTTGAAATCTTATCATTGGCAAGGAATCTTAGAATACCACAAACTGGTAGTATGTGTTTTACAAATAAGACCATATGGTAGAAATTCGGTAAGAACCTCAAACCGACTGCACCCCCCGTTAGGCCATAATAGGAACACCTCCCCGAACGAAAGGTCTGTTTGAACTTTTCTTGCTTCTATGAACATATCTTTTGTGATCATCGTGATTAAACACTTTCACAAAATTTCAGAAATGGACGAATGTCAGAGTCTCCCATGCTTCAATGGCGGTACCTGCAATGATCTGATTGGCAAGTTCAACTGTAGTTGCATTACTGGATACAATGGGACTCATTGTGAAAATGGTGAGTAGAAGATTTATTGTAATGTATTTGATGCAAGAGAATAGCAAAAGATCTAAAAAACCTGAATGAATTTACAGGAACAAAATGATCGCTGATACTACTTTAGAGTCCTTATCAACTATCAGGTAGTCAAAGTTCCAGTCTGCTCATTCAACTCATGAAAAAGCTAAACATGTTGTTCATTAATGTATGAGTCAAATCGATACCCGAGTATCATCTCCCCACCGGTTATCCCCCGGGCATTTGATCACGTATACGATCCCCCTGAGACGGTGCATTTGAACTGAAATGAAAACTCAAATCGAAGTATTTTAAACATTATTTGACCATTTGTATGGCCAAATCTATATTTGAAGGCTGCAAGGCCCGGGCATTTGAGAGGAGTTGCTAACCATGGGCGGGTAATTTAAACACAGTGAATGAAAAAAATCAAATACCCTGGGGTGGCCGCGGGGGTGATATCTGTGTATCGATTTGACTCGTAGATAACCACAGCGTTAAAATGAATGAACTAAGCTAAATGATGTAGTTATAAGACGAAGGACAATCATGACATACGCTATTGCTTATCTTGTGTTGTTTTGTTGGTGCACGCGTCGAGATTATCAAATACAATATGCTATTTATATATATCTATGATATCTCATCTTTTATATCAGGTCATTCAGTTTTAAATCGTAGAGATACAAGTCGAAACTGTTGTTGTAGAACCATTTTTAACCGTTTTTAGATCACAAAGAGCTTTGACCACGGGCAGTAATGCAAAGTTGATGTGGCCTGTGTCATGATCCAAATTGTATTTTTACCCATTGTGTTGTTTTCTCTTCCACGGGATTGATCATTTTTTTCTTTCATTATCCCTTTTCAGTCTGACGGGACTTCTACGTCCCAAGAGGCTTAATTCTATCCAGAATCTTCAGGTTACATGCAATTGGTATGTCTTGTGTGTCTTTACATAGAGTAGTGTCTAACGTTGTATCCAAAAACCTCATTGGGCTTCCTGGTTGCAACATGGCAAGAGATTTCGAGATTTTCAAAGAGCCTATTCTCCATTTTTGATCCGGACGAAAATTTGTGGAAAGTGGAAAGTGGGTTAGTAGAAAGTTGAAATATCTAATTTCTTTACAAGTAGATGTTTTAGACTGAGAAAGTAGGTCATTTTCAAGCAGCTTTTGCTTGTACTTTCGCTAAGCCACAATAACAAATGAATTCAGAGTACCTGGAGTTGATTAACAGGCATTACCTGTTTTGGGAGATAAAATCAGTAAAATTTGACCTGCCCCCAGCTATTTTTTCACTTGTTTTGTGTTATTCAGACCAATGTGTACCTAATTTCAAAATATGAGCAGCCTTTGATAAGCATTTTTTGTGTTCGACTTTAAAGGGTTATTGTATCCTCACAACCTCGCTTGAATGCCACCACTATTCAAATAAAGTTCAAGCTTTATTTTCGCACCTAAGCTCCTAACGCAGCGATGCGTCTGAAATTTGAAACGAGAAGCATCGCTGCATCTCATGTGCGAAAAGGCGGCATTCAGGGCTAGTTGTGACGAGGGAAGAACGGAGGACAAGCAACAATATCAAGCCTTTTCACGATTCCCTAGAAGAGAAACAGCACAATGGGTAAGAAAATATTTGGATCATAAAGTAGGCCCTAAAATGCTACCTGAGAATATGAAAACTAACTATCTGATGATTTGATAATTTTTATTTAGAAATAAATGAATGCGAAAGCTCACCATGCCAAAATGGAGCTGCATGCAGAAACTTGATTGGTCAGTTTGTCTGCAATTGTCTTCCAGGTTACAATGGAGTTTTCTGTGAGAATGGTAAGCAAAAAATGGTCCATTCCGGTTGGTAAAGTTAATGTTAGAAAAAGAACTTACCAACTGCTGAAGCAAACTGCCATCTTTTCCACATTTTGACATTCGTAACAGCTGTCAATTCGTTAAAATGTTTGATAATTTAGGCTAATTGTCAAATATTTTCTTTTACTGGAAAATATCACTGAATTGTAAGTGTGCTTTCGTTTTACAACCGAAATTTTGACCGGCCAATCTCAAAAAAATCCTTGTCTCCAAATGATCGGTGTTATCTCTCCGGTCAATGAAAACTGCGCCAGCGACAAGCAGGACATGAAATATTTATTGGAAAAAAATAGTTCCATCTAACAGCAATCGTAGCGACACGAGCAAAATATCTGTCTCAGTGACACTAGCGGCTACCATCGATCAAAATTTTGAATGGAAAACAATTTCTAGAACGCAAACGATCACAGCGTCCTACTGCTGCTGATCTGAACACTTGAGCCCAGTCCAGGCACATGCTCGAAGCAAAGGTATTTATAAAAACTGAGTCACAACAGCGATAATGTGGAAACAACTCAATTGCTCCCTTTCATTTGGGTCTTTGGTATTTATTAGTTTTGTTTAGATTAGTTTATTA
>REGM01000031.1:101025-134371 GCA_004194415.1 Aurelia aurita
GATAGTAAACTTCCTCTCTTCCATCCCACGAACTTCCGCTCCTACAAAGTATGCCAGGAATCATGCAGAGAGCTCTCAAAATAGTACGACGGGAGATAATCAAAATAGTACTCCTGAATAATTTCATTGAGTGCTATTTTCTTTCCTGTGCTAATTGGCCCTGATTGCGGAGGGAATCAATACACAAGAAACAACTGCCATTATTTGGCACCTCAATAATAATTCCTCAAAGACGTAAAATTTAAAAAAAATACTAAGGATTTAATTGTGAGAAATGACCGGGGGTTTAAGGTTACACTCATTTTTTGATAAGAAACTACGGTTTCTTAACTTTGGGCCCAATTCTTACAATCTCCATTTGAAAGGCCACTGCTCCCTGGATATCAAGACAATAATATTGGCAAATATGTTATTTGATGGTGGACATGTTCAAATAGACTTTAAAATGTACCTGACTGAAATCGGAAAATCCGTTCTGAAATTATGAGAGATTTTCATGAGAAATTTCCAAATAATGGCAGTTGTTTCTTGTGTATTGATTCCTCCCGCAATCAGGGCCAATTAGCACAAGAAAGAAAATAGCACTCAATGTGTTAAACTATTCAGGAATACTATTTTGATTATCCCCCGTCGTACTATTTTGAGAGCTCTCTGCATGATTCCTGGCATGGTTTGTAGGAGCGGAAGTTCGTATGAGGGAAGAGAGGAAGTTTACGATCCGCAGCCTCTTGTTTGACAGCTTGATGACATTCGGCCTATTGTTTGTTTGTGGTGATGACCCTCTGGTGTTAAGGGTCCTTTTCATCTTTAGTATTTAATGGTCCTATGGGTCTCAGGGGTCCTAGGGTCTTAGGGTCCGGTTTTTACAACATGCCTCTAAAAGATATATGGAAAACTCCATCTGTCAAAAAGGCACTACTACACATAATAACAGTTTGTCGAATGAAGAATAAGAATCTGCTTGATCGACTTAGCTAGGATCAACACAAAATTCGAATTTTAATGATTATAAGATGTAAATTGTGACATCATAGGAATGTAGACGTCATACATCTTTTGCAAATTACACCAAAATGCAAAGCATTATACATCATTCGAAAGGTCTCATCAAGCACAATTCAGCTGTAACTTTTTGAGTCAGATTCAACATGCTTGGGTGGAGATATAGCCACTTTAGTCTCAAAAGTGTTATGTAATGATGTCAGCAATTACGTAATACTGATGCAGATTTTGAGAGGTCCCATCTTGCAATATGAATCTGCGTACTTGATTGCATGGGAAACAATTGATACAGTCGCGATTATGTGAAAAAATCAGATTTATACAGCCATTGCCCTGTCTATAAGTCATTGGAATGATTTGCCCAAATCGACTTCGGTTATGTAACGGCTATTATTTGGGGTCTTTCAAGCAGACGGTAAACTAGAAAAAATTGATCAGGCATTGTTAACATTTCAGATATCGATGAATGCACAGGAGTTATCTGTCAAAATGGAGGTACATGCAATAATCAAATTGCCAAGTTTACCTGCAGTTGTATCCCAGGATATAGTGCTACATATTGTGAAACTGGTATGTATTCATTGTAATTTGCACCCACGGGGGAGAGGGGGGGGGGGTTTCTTGTCCAAATTTTGGATAAGGGTGTGCCACGAGCATCTTCAAAATGGTACTGTTGGCTAGACCAATTTTTTCGAAAGTTATACCCTTGGCTAGACTAATTTCTATACCAAAATCTCCAAAATGTGGGGTTTCTAGACACAAATTAAGAAAATTTGGCCTTTCCTGCACGAAAGTTGCTAAAAATTATACCTATGCCTAGACTGGCTTAGACTATAATTGCCAAAAAGGATACCCTTGGCTAGACTAGAAGTCCGAAAAAGTATACCCTTGAGTACGGCACATCCTCAGGTACCTTTAATATGGAAGAACACCCCCAAACCCCCAGTGTTTGCACCATGGATCGTTTCAAATGATTCTAAGGAATTTCCGAGTACTTGCATCAGTTATTAGGGCTTTAACTGGCATTAAGTTATTTCCTTAATCTGAAAGAACGCATTTTCACTAGAACTGACTATAAATGTGATTTGTTGAACTTCATTTAATTTAACGCGAGTCAACACCATGCGACCAATATTGTTATAGTACATTTCTTGCTAGCCTATAGTGTTGACAGTTTTATGAGAGAGAAATAAAGGTACTGTTGGAAACAACTGTATAGAAGACCATTGATGAAATGAAAATCTACATTGCATTGAGTTATTTGTCAATCTCAACTTAGATACGTTTCATTTAACAATTATCTGCGTCAAACATTTCATCAGCAGTCTTGATTCTTCTCAATTCTTTAGTGAAGCAATGATTTTGAAACTGCCAGAACTTTCCGATTGTTCTAAGAAAGATTTTTCTGTTAGTACGTATTTTTTAGAAATTTTTCCAATTTTACTTTTATTTTGTTGACCAGTCGATAAAAGTGTCATTCGATAAAGGTGAATTTTATATGAATCTTAGATATCAATGAATGCCAAGGAGTTGTTTGTCAGAACGGAGCTACGTGTCAAAACCTCATTAATCATTTCAATTGCGATTGCATAGCGGGATATGCGGGCACTTACTGTGAGACTGGTAAGTTGGAACAATTAATTAATTGATTGAGGCCTGATTAAGGTTACGGTAAACGTTTGTAGGCCGAAAGTGCCAATTTTCGGATTTTTCAAATCTCAGAAACCCAAATTTTAAGAAACACAAAGATACAATCTTTGGAAGTAACAGAGATATTGAAAAAGCAGAATTCTTAATCAAAGGAAGGATGTGGTTTAAATTATAATCCTAGCATTTGACCTATTAAGCCGGTCGTGTGTTAGAAAGCAAAAATGAAACCACATTTTATGAATCGGTTCCTTTGCTGAAATGCACAAATTGTTTTTTAAGGGTTAATTGCTTGACCCAGATTACAATGTGGCTTATTTGACCTTGATGTTTACATTTGAAGTGGCATCAGTAAAATGCCTTTTTTCAGGACTTACAAATCCACTAAATAAAGGTACGCAAAAGCTATTTTGTACCCAAGGAACCAATCAAATGGCTCCACAGATTGCACACTACCAGAGCAGGCTTCAGGCAAGCAAAGCTTGTCTCAGAATCTTGGTATGTCCTCGGGTCCGCCTTTTATAGCCCAATACAACTGTGGGAGGGCAGAGAGGTTTTTTGAAAATTTATGACAGCGTATATTTTCAAGGGAAGGAGGAATTTAAAGAATCTGAGACATAATTTGGTAGCTTAGGATGCGCGCTTCCTGTTGATATAAGTTAGATGTTGTTACACTAAACGCAAGGGTACAAAATAGCTTTTGAAGGAGGTATGCTCTCTTAAGCAATAAAGTTGCCTGGAAAATATCATTTTACAATCTTTGCCAATTATTTTGATATGGTTAGAATCCCTACATTCTTATGCATCGAATGATGTATAGTTTAATTAGATTCCGCGAATAGTTTGGCTTTTGGGGAGAGAAAACTCAATCTTGTGCTACAAACGTTTACCGTAACCTTAATTTAAGGTTGAATCCTTGATTTATGACCTGATTCGTACTTTTAGCTCCAAACTTTATTGAATTGAATTTACATATTCGCTCAAGCTATGAATCATAATGTTACTGTTCAACACCCCCGGATATACGGTCTCCAGCTATTTGGGGATTGCTTTACTTTGGATAAAAGTAAAATATTAAGATAAAAAGAAATTATTTTTCTTTACGATGATACTTTGGATAAAAGTTATAGACAAGCTCGAAGTCTGGTATTTTTTGAAACAGTTTCGAAGCCTTGTTGAAGAAAAATAGGTTGCATTCGCTTGCATGTTTGCATTGTGTTAAAAGAAAATGGAGGGAGGACATACGATCAATGCCATCAATGATAGATCTAATTAAAATTTAGAAGATTTTCAGAATTTTCGTCTCAAAACCATCAGACGTTATTGTTTGTCCCCAAAATTGTGCTTTGAAGCTTTTGCAGGTTTTTGTGAAAAAACAAATCGTTGTCTTGGTTTAGAATAATTTATGAACGAATTCTTGTTTGAAAGGTGGTGGGTTGTTGTTGTTGTAGCTATACTGTGAAGCAAAGGGCTCTTGTCGCAAGTCTAGTTATATCCTGGTATAACCAACCCCTTATCCAAAAGTCACTTGTTATATATGTCTTTGCGAAGACTAATAAAAAACTGAAAATTTTCTACAAAATTGTAGACAGTGATCACGTGAAAAACGTCTTTTTGACATGTAGTCGGCTGGTAAATTAAATAAGTGAGTCTAGCTTTTGCCAAGATTATCATAGATCATCGAACATACCACAGCCCGATAGCTCTCAATGAGAGCTTTCAGATGGTGTACAATATTATTCATTTTAGATTATGTCAGAAATTCTAAACATGATGACGCCATCAAAGTTTATGACGTCATATGATTAATAAAAAATGTAATAGATAGACATTTGATGTCAAATTTGGTTTTCTGGATCGTTTCAAATGATTTTAAGGCATTTGAGAATATTTGCATCAATAAGTAGGGCTTAACTGGCATTAAATTATTTCCTTAATTTAAAAGAACGTATTCCCACTAGAACTGACTATAAATGTGATATGTTGGACTTCTTTTAGTTTAACCCCTAATCCTACTGGGGAGGGAGGTGTTTTCTACCCACTGTCGGCTTTTGCAGAGCATTTATCATCGCCATGAGCCATGAATCTCCAACTTTTTGACAATTACTAATTAACTATTAGCTAAAATTTGACAATAAAATTTTTGAGCGATGGGCGTGACGTGATAGATGACACTACCATATTTGGAAAATGTTATTGCAAAAGTCAATGTCTTCGATATTTTTACAACCAGAATTAGTTTCAACTGTTCATTATTATACCTGAAAAGAATCTGCAAAAAAAGACCTTCCGATTGCTATCAAGTAAAATGGCATTTGCGTACATCAGCATTTTTAAATGATGACGTCGCATGTGCCGCTATTTTGGGACAATTTTGTAAAATGTGCAGCTTTTTCTAGCGGAAGTTGTAAAAATGCACAGGGTTGCGTTATGCACTACTTCAAAATATTTTGAGCAAGTTGTAATAAATTTTTGGTTCGAAAAACTCAGTTCGTAGTTGTGCCGTCATCAATTTTTGTCATTTTCTTCCAAGATAACTGTCTAAAAACACCTTTAGGTATAGTTTTTGAATTGGGAATGAATAATGCAGCAAATAAGAGGAAAGATAGCGAATTATATGATATTTAGTCCGTTTTTAGAACAAATTAGCTGGAGAAGCATCTGTTTTGACATTGTTCAAATTATGAATTAATAATGACGTCATGTAATGAGGAGCATAGCGGACAAATCTTTTCTTTTGTCTTAGAGCTCCGATCACGTGACATTTCCTCCTGCCAACCGACCAATCAGATGCCGTAATTTAGTCTACTTCCGCCTTTTTTAGGCCATTTTACCCCCCTCTCTAGAAAAAACATNTCAGTTCAGTTCAGTTCAGTTCAGTTCAGTTCAGTTCAGTTCAGTTCAGTTCAGTTCAGTTCAGTTCAGTTCAGTTCAGTTCAGTTCAGTTCAGTTCAGTTCAGTTCAGTTCAGTTCAGTTCAGTTCAGTTCAGTTCAGTTCAGTTCAGTTTGTATGAAGAGGAATTCTTAAGGAGGAACTCTCTCAGTAGCTAAGGAGAAAGCACCCCTTTTCAGAAGTTGTCGGTTTTGTTTGGAAATCTATGTTAGCTAGAGGCTTAAAACGAAAAACAGTTCTAAAATTCGTCTAGAAAAAGACAAATATAGCTTGATATTTGGGTTGAAATTTAACCATTAGAGACCCAAAAACACAATTCAAGTGGCACACGGGCTATTGGTTCTGATTTCTTATTCTGTGCAGATGGCGACGGTTTCGATTTTCGAATTCTACTACTTCTACTGGTGTCCCAAAAAGGTCCCTCGTTTGAAAACCCATCAAATTTTAATTAAAGTGCCAATGTTGAGTTTTGTTATGTAAGTTGTGATCAAGGACCGAAATATTTTTCAGACATAGGTCGTCACTTTAGTTTGTTTACAAAGTAGCAAATTTGGCTCATTTTATTGATGTCTGGTATTAAAGTATACTGCAAAAACACAACAAATGGTTACCAGATAAATTTCTTTGTATATATTTAGCTTCTGACTTCATCGTGAGATTAAGAAAGGTATAACTAGCATTGGAGATATAAACGATAAGGAAACATCTCATAATTTTTGCTCTTAGGCAAGACTTACTATGTTAATTAAAGAGTTTAGCTCAAAGTAAGGATATTCGATGCGTTATCTTATACACTGTCCGCAAAGAGAACAAATATAATTGGATTGTTGACAAAACAGATCAAAAATACATTTTAATGGTAGGCGTAATGATAGAATTGTTGTGCTTTTTCAAACAGTGGGACATTTTTGGGACACACTGTATCTTAGGAAGAATCACAATGTATCTTTATAATTTTGGTGCGCTTCTCTCCTGGTACTTATACTTTAATTCATTGGGATGATTTGCTCTGATCGACTTCGGTAATGTAATGGCTATTGGGGATCATTCAAGCAGACTGTAAACTACAGTATAAAAATTGATCAGGCATTGTAAATATTTCAGATATTGATGAATGCACAGGAGTTATCTGTCAAAATGGAGGTACATGCAATAATGAAATTGCCAAGTTTACCTGCAATTGTATCCCAGGATATAATGGTACATACTGTGGAACTGGTAAGTATTCCTTGTAATTTCAAAGGCATCATAAATACCATTTAAATTGTTTCTAAGCTTCAGAAATGGCAAAGGTATCATAAATTCTGCGATAATATGAATTGTTAGAAATAGAGATAGCTCAGCTCCATGAATCGATCAGCAAGAGAGATGCTGCATACAAACAGCAGGAGTTTGAGAAAATATTTAGGTATTTTTACAATCATAATGCCAGGTGTTCCAAAAATAATTTCGCATTTTCGACAGTTACCTGCAAGGAGATTCTCTGTTTCTTTAGATTTGCGAGCTAACATGATACCGCGCTTAAACCTAGAAATATTGCTGGGTTGCTTATTATTTATGCCTATGTGGAGGCTAATTAAAAATTAAAAACTTTCTTCAAAATAGTGGGCACTGATGACGTGACCAACGTCTTTTCGACACCTGTTCGGCTTTTGAAGTAAAGCAGTGAGCCTAGTTTTTGTAACGATGATCACAGATCATTGAAAATAACACCACTCGATAGCTGTCAATGAGTTCTTTTTAAATAGCCTATTAAATTTAGGAAAAGTCACAATACTTCGGCTCTTTATCTTTTGAAGTGATGACACTACATCAGATCATATTTGCCGGGGGCACTTTGTGCCCCCCTGGTTGTAATAGGGTTAAACGGAAGCGCAATGATTGAAGTTTTGTGATCGTATTTAAGGCTGGTTTCCATTAAATCGTAGAGCGATCGTCGACAGTCTGCGATCGTCTGCGATCCNCAGTGAGCCTAGTTTTTGTAACGATGATCACAGATCATCGAAAATAACACCACTCGATAGCTGTCAATGAGTTCTTTTAAATAGCCTATTAAATTTAGGAAAAATCACAAAACTTCGGTTCTTTATCTTTTGAAGTGACTACACTACATCAGATCATATTTGTCGCGGGCACTTTGTTTCCACCCCGGTTGTAATAGGGTTAAATGGAAGCGCAATGATTGAAATTTTGTGATCGTATTTAGAGAAGTCTGATTCTGCAGTCGACGAACAGTTATTATGTCTGGAAATGACGTTTCGAAACATATCATTTTCACATTGAATTAAAACATATAAAAACATATATGGAAAACTCCATCTGTCAAAAAGTCACTACTACACATAATGACAGTTTGTCGAATGAAGAATAAGAATCTGCTTGATCGACTTAGCTAGGATCAACACAAAATTCGAATTTTAATGATTATAAGATGTAAGTTGTGACATCATAGGAATGAAGACGTCATACATCTTTTGCAAATTACACCAAAATGCAAAGCATTATACATCATTCGAAAGGTCTCATCGAGCACAATTCAGCTGTAACTTTTTGAGTCAGATTCAACATGCTTGGGTGGAGATACGCCACTTTAGTCTCAAAAGTGTTATGTAATGATGTCAGCAATCACGTAATACTGATGCAGATTTTGAGAGGTCCCATCTTGCAATATGAATCTGCGTACTTGATTGCATGGGAAACAATTGATACAGTCGCGATTATGTGAAAAAATCAGATTTATACAGCCATTGCCCTGTCTATAAGTCATTGGAATGATTTGCTCAAATCGACTTCGGTAATGTAACGGCTATTATTGGGGGTCTTTCAAACAGACGGTAAACTAGAAAAAATTGATCAGGCGGCATTGTTAACATTTCAGATATCGATGAATGCACAGGAGTTATCTGTCAAAATGGAGGTACATGCAATAATCAAATTGCCAAGTTTACCTGCAGTTGTATCCCAGGATATAGTGGTACATATTGTGAAACTGGTATGTATTCATTGTAATTTGCACCCACGGGGGAGGGGGGGTTCTTGGCCAAATTTCGGATAAGGGTGTGCCACGAGCATTTTCAAAATGGTACTGTTGGCCAGACCAATTTTTGCGAAAATTATACCCTTGGCTAGACTAATTTCTAGACCAAAACGCGCCATAATTTGATGATTTATATGCACAAATTACCAAAACTTGGGGTTTCTAGACACAAATTAAGAAGATTTGGCCTTTCCTGCACGAAAGTTGCCAAAAATTATACCTATGCCTAGACTGGCTTAGAAAATAATTGCCAAAAAGGATACCCTTGGCTAGACTAGAAGTCCGAAAAAGTATACCCTTGAGTACGGCACATCCTCAGGTACCTTTACTATGGAAGAACACCCCCCGTGTTTGCACCATGGATCGTTTCAAACGATTTAAAGGAATTTCCGAGTAATTGCATCAGTTATTAGGGCTTTAACTGGCATTAAGTTATTTCCTTGATCTAAAAGAACGCATTTTCACTAGAACTGACTATAAATGTGATTTGTTGCACTTCATTTAATTTAACGCGAGTCAACACCATGCGAGCAATATTGTTATAGTACATTTCTTGCTATCCTACAGTGTTGACAGTTTTATGACAGAGAAATAAAGATACAGATGGAAACAACTGTATAGAAGACTATCGATGAAATGAAAATCTACATTGCATTGAGTTATTTGACAATCTCAACTTAGATACGTTACATTTAACAATTATCTGCGTCAAACATTTCATCAGCAGTCTTGATTCTTCGCAATTTTTTAGTGAAGCAATGGTTTTGAAACTGCCAGAACGTTCAGATTGTTCTAAGAAAGATTTTTCTGTTAGTACGTATTTTGTTGTTGTTGACTAGTCGATGAAAGTTTCATTCGATAAAGGTGAATTTTATATCAATTTCAGATATCAATGAATGCCAAGGAGTTGTTTGTCAGAACGGAGCTACGTGTCAAAACCTCATTAATCATTTCAATTGCGATTGCATACCAGGATATTTGGGCACTTACTGTGAGACTGGTAAGTTGGAACAATTAATTAATTGATTGAGGCCTGATTAAGGTTACGGTAAACGTTTGTAGGCCGAAAGTGCCAATTTTCGGATTTTTCAAATCTCAGAAACCCAACTTTTAAGAAACACAAAGATACAATCTTTGGAAGTAACAGAGATATTGAAAAAGCAGAATTCTTAATCAAAGGAAGGATGTGGTTTAAATTATAATCCTAGCTTTTTGACCTATTAAGCCGGTCGTGTGTTAGAAAACAAACATGACACCACATTTTATGAATCGGTTCCTTTGCTTAAATGCTCAAATTGTTTTTTAAGGGTTAATTGCTTTACCCAGATGACAATGTGGCTTATTTGACCTTGATGTTTACATTTGAAGTGGCATCAGTAAAGGCCTTTTTTCAGGACTTACAAATCGACTAGGTAAAGGTACGCAAAAGCTATTTTGTACCCAAGGAACCAATCAAATGGCTCCACAGTTTGCACACTACCAGAGCAGGCTTCAGGCAAGCAAAGAGTGTCTCAGAATCTTGGTATGTCCTCTGGTCCGCCTTTTATAGCCCAATACAACTGTGGGAGGGCAGAGAGGTTTTTTGAAAATTTATGACAGCGTATATTTTCAAGGGAAGGAGGAATTTAAAGAATCTGAGACATAATAGGTACAGTTGGAAACCACTGTATAGAAGACTATTGATGAAATGAAAATCTACATTGCACTGAGTTATTTGACAATCTCAACTTAGATACGTTACATTTAACAATTATCTGCGTCAAACATTTCATCAGCAGTCTTGATTCTTCGTAATTCTTTAGTAAAGCAATGATTTTGAAACTGCCTGAACTTTCACATTGTTCTAAGAAGGATTTTTCTGTTAGTACGTATTTTGTTGTTGTTGACTAGTCGATGAAAGTTTCATTCGATAAAGGTGAATTTTACATCAATTTCAGATATCAATGAATGCCAAGGTGTTGTTTGTCAGAACGGTGCTACGTGTAAAAACCTCATTAATCGCTTCAAGTGCGATTGCATACCGGGATATGCTGGTACNGAGTTATTTGACAATCTCAACTTAGATACGTTACATTTAACAATTATCTGCGTCAAACATTTCATCAGCAGTCTTGATTCTTCGTAATTCTTTAGTAAAGCAATGATTTTGAAACTGCCTGAACTTTCACATTGTTCTAAGAAGGATTTTTCTGTTAGTACGTATTTTGTTGTTGTTGACTAGTCGATGAAAGTTTCATTCGATAAAGGTGAATTTTACATCAATTTCAGATATCAATGAATGCCAAGGTGTTGTTTGTCAGAACGGTGCTACGTGTAAAAACCTCATTAATCGCTTCAAGTGCGATTGCATACCGGGATATGCTGGTACTTACTGTGCGACTGGTAAGTTGGAATAATAAATTGATTGCTTGAGGCCTGATTAATTTAAGGTTAAATCCTTGATTTATGACCTGACCTGATTCGTACTTTTCGTTCCAAACTTTATTGAATTGAATTTTCATATTCGCTCAAGCTACGAATCTTAATTTTACTGTTCAAAACCCGGATAAACGGCCCCCAGCAATTTGAGGCCGATAATGCTCGACGATACGTTGGTAAGAGTTGTAAACAAGCTCGAAGTCTTGCATTTTGCGAAATAAAATCTCATAGCCATGTTGAAGAAAAACTAGTTTCCATTCGCTTGCATTTTTTGCATAAATTTGAAAGAAAATGAGGAAGTTCGTATCATCAATGCTATCAAAGATATATCTAATTTAAATTTAGAAGATTATCTGAATTTTTGTCTCAAAACCATAAGACATTATTTTTTGTCCCCAAAATGGTGCTTTGAAGCTTTTTTAAGCAGTGCTTTTTGTGAAGCAGCAACTCGATGTCCTGGTTTTTGAATAATCTATGAACGACTTCTTGATGAAAGGTGGTGGGTAGATGTTGTTGTTGATATTATGTAAAAGACCTTGCGAAGGAGAACGCTCTCTTCGGTGAGACCGATGGCGGTAGAAGGTTGTGAGTGACTGGACTTATGAACTTACATTATGAATATGAACTAAATTTGTCTCATTTGGTTTACTGTGCGATAGAATAGGTGCTCGTACAAATCAAACAAATATGAATCAGCAAAATATAAATCACTAGTCCAATGAAAGTCAAGTTTGCGAATTTGACCGTCTTCCCTAAGTACTGTAAGACGGTCTGGATCCACCCCTGATGGTTCATAAGTCCAGTCACCCACAACCTTCTACCACCATCGGTCTCACCGAAGAGAGTGTTTTCCATCGCAAGGTCTTTTACATCATATCACCTCCTTCGTTCTCCTCTACATTATCAGTTACATAATCTTGCAATTATTGTGGCCTTCGTGCAACTCCTCTCTCTCTTTGTGCATTTGCATTTTTTTGTTCTCTTTCTGGGTTCTCCTGTACTACGTGCTCTACTTCTTCGTGTATGTTTCTTTCTCTCTCTGCTCCTTCCTCTTCTTGAAGCACAATTTGTTCTATTCTTCTGAAGGTGCAATGTCTGGCTGCTGTTGGTTGGCTCTGTCGATAACAGGTATGAACCAGGTGTAATATGCCTCTGAATCCTCCTCTAAGCTGTTGTGTGGCTGATGCTGTTTCTTGATTTTCCCATGAAGCCGCATACCTGTGGGCAAACTTTTGAATTTAGAGGCGTCCCTTGTGATATTCTTACCCCCGACCGTGGCTGTGACCATAGAGCCTTTCACGTTAGTTACGATCATTGGTGTAGGGTTGTATGGCGGCTTAGTTGTTGTTTTCGTTTGGCTCACTAGCACTCTATCCCCCTGTTTAATGCTGTGTTGGCGAGCATGCCTACGTTGATCATTGTACTGTTTCATTTCTTGCTTCTTCTGTGCATCACGGTCTTTTAATTGTTGATGCTGGGGATGGTGTTTTTTCATCGTGTGGATGGTGGTCTGGACAGGTCGATTAAACAGCAATTCTACTGGTGGGATCCCTGTTGTGCTGTGTGGCGTCGCCCGATATGTGAGCAGATATTTGTATATTTCTCGCTTTGGGTCTTTTCCTTCGATGTACGCAGTGTGCGCGAGTTTCACCACCATCCGCATAAAATTTTCTGCCAGCCCAATGCTGGTTGGCTGTTCTGGAGATATTCTTTGATGGTAATATCCCCACTGTTTGGCATGATGCTCCATTTCTGGACTCTTAAATGGCGGACCATTGTCACTTTTGATCTTCTGTGGAACCCCATGTGTGGCAAGAATCCGGTCTAACTCTGGGAGTACTGCTTCCGCTGCTGTAGATTTCACTACGGCTACTTCCGGGTATCTGCTGTACTCATCGATCACCACCAGAAAATAGAATTCTTTCCCCACGGGTCGTTTGAAATCCATAGCTAAGTGTTCCCATGGATGCTCTGGTAACTCTGTGGGTTTATTGGCTCTGCTGATGATCCCGGTGTGGCAGCTTGACACGGAATGCAAGACTGCACATACTCATCTACCATGCCATCCTTCGCTGGGAACCATACTCGTGCTCGTAGAAACTGTTTGGTTTTTGTACTGCCTTGGTGAGTGCTGTGTGCTAACGCAATGACATCATCTTGCAGTGCCCTAGGCATGCTTGCTCTGGAAATACATGCTTGTATGGAGCCATATCTGGGTCTTTCGTGTGTATGTTTCCCTTGTACACTATGCAGTACTTCAATTTTGCCATCACATTGCATTTGTTAGTCTAATCTTTCATCACTTTCATTGTTACGGCATCTGGTAAATCGGACTCTATCACTCTGTTGATGTACAGCTCTTCATCATCATCCATGTCCATGTCGGCCAGATCTTTGTTTGTGTATGAAGACAAGGCAAGTGGATGTCGACTGTTAAAGTCAGTTGGATTTCTAACTCCTGGGCAGTATTCAACTGTAAAGTTGAAACCTTGCAGCTTTGTTCTGTGTCGTTCTACTCTTATGGGTCCTTCACTCCTAGGATTGCTATACAGAGACACTAGAGGTTAGTGATCTGTTATCACTTTGAATGGTATGCCATAAAGATACATCCGATTCAGTCTAAGGCCTTGATAAATTGCCAAACTTTCTCCCTCCACTGCAGAATAACCTTGCTCTGCTTCTGTCAGTGCTCGACTGGTATAGTTGATTTTCTTCCAGTATCCCGTGTCTGGTTCTTGTTGGTATACAGTAGCTGCTATGCCCGATGGCCCCCTGTCAACATGCACTTTGGTAGGGCGTCCTTGCACCCATGGAGCTATCACTTTGTCACTCATTAATCCTTCCCTTAATTGGGTAAATGACTCCTGGCATCGTGTGGTCCATTTGAACTTTACATCTTTGCGCAACAGTGCCCGTAACGGGGCAGTTATGTCACTGTACGTTTCCTCTGTATCGAACATAAACATTGAATTATACTGGCACATTTGCAGAAAACTTTTTTTTTCTGCTGCATTTGTGGGTCTTGGCATTCTACGGATGGTCTCTACTTTAGCAGGGTCTGGGGACATTCCGTCCTTTTTAAACTGGTATCGAAACCATATCTCCGTATCCGTGCTCCATTCACATTTTTCTTTTCTCAGTGTGATGCCTTTTGTCTTCAAACCGTTGCAAAACTGCTTGTAGTCGTTCATCATGCTCTTTCTGGGTTGCCCCATAAACTAGGATATCATCCTCTATTTGAATGACTCCATGCAATCCAATCATACCTAATTTTATCTGAGCTTCTCATGGCATTCTTGACTGGCTGGGCCTGCCCCCATGACTAACCTTTTGAATCTATACAGGCCTTCATGTGTATAAAATGTGGTCAAACGTCGAGATTCTGGTGCTAAGACTATTTGGTGGAAAGCGTGTCTTACATCTAGCTTACTGAATGTTGTAGCCCCATCGAGTTTGTGTCTTAAATCTCTGACTGTTGGTACTGGGAAATGTGTTTCGTGTATAGCAATATTTGCATGTCTCATATCCACATTCATGCGTATTTTTCCAGACGTTTTCTTCCCCGTTATTATCACATTGGACCCTCAATAACATCATTTTCTCTCAACTCTTTATATATTCCATATATTTCCCTATTTCCCTTTACAACGTAACACCATGTTTCTGTGTCTCCTCCTGCTTCGGCTGTCAGTCTTACCTTGGCTCTTCCCAATACCTGTAAATGGTCTTTCATACCATATGGTCTCAGTCTGACCTTTGTTTTGATCAATCGTGTCGTTTGGGCAATCTGCTTGTATACCTTCTCTGTTATTATTACGTTGCTGCAAGCCGAGTCTACTTTCACTTCTATCGCAATGTCATTGAACTNCTTCCCCGTTATTATCACATTGGACACCCAATCATGTGCAATGGTTGAATCCAATGGACCCTCAATAACATCATTTTCTCTCAACTCTTTATATATTCCATATATTTCCCTATTTCCCTTTACAACGTAACACCATGTTTCTGTGTCTCCTCCTGCTTCGGCTGTCAGTCTTACCTTGGCTCTTCCCAATACCTGTAAATGGTCTTTCATACCATATGGTCTCAGTCTGACCTTTGTTTTGATCAATCGTGTCGTTTGGGCAATCTGCTTGTATACCTTCTCTGTTATTATTACGTTGCTGCAAGCCGAGTCTACTTTCACTTCTATCGCAATGTCATTGAACTTTATCCTCACCATGTTCTCTTTTTCTGTTGCACTATCTAGATGGTTGATCACTTTCACTCTTCCAACCGCACCTTCTTCACTTTCCCTGTCCGAGTTGAATTTTTAAAATCTATTCCTTAAAAATGCTCCTTCGTCGTGAAATATTAAGGAATGTAGTTCTAAGCCAGATTTTATTTAGGTTTTCTTTCTAGATATTGATGAATGTCAAAGCACTCCCTGCAAAAATAATGGTACTTGCATAAACAAAGTTAACAGTTACCAATGCAATTGCCATAATGGAGCACTTGGAAAAAATTGCGAAACAGGTATGTCAATGTACAGGGTGTACGGAAACAAAGTTTCCGTTCGCTGCCCTTAGCAAACGAAGCAGTGGACAATAGTAGAACAGAAATACATGATATCTATCCAAATGATGCTTAATTTCAAGCCCTATTTATGAAAATGTTGTACAGATAATACCCAAGGAAACATATCTTACACCGGGTGAGTCAAATAAATGTACCCACTGTTTGAAAAATAGTGCAATAAATAATACGGAAAAGCAATGCAACCAAGTTGTAAAAATTTAAATCCACCATATTAATACTACTTCAAATTAATTTTGAAGCCTTTTCTCATGGTTTTATGTGCATTCTTTCCGTCTGAAATTAGAAAATAGCCAAAAGTCGTATTTCTCGATTTGCTCCAAAACCGCTAAAGGGTGGCTGGTCAATATCATGTAAATTGTGCCTTTTTGATGCCCAGTATTAATGGGAGAGCATACTTACACTTAAAACGTTTCCTTATAATATAATTAGAAAACAATGCAGTGACAAGAAAACAATAATTTCAAACTTTTAATTGGTGGAAGATGGATCAATTACCGGGGGTCCCAAAAATAAGTATACAGATTTGGTCAAGCCTAACAATCAGAATTTAGCATGAATCAATCCGAAATCCTTTTTAACCCTAATCCATATGGGGGGGGGGGGTGGATTCCACCCCCCCTCATGGTTTTTTGTCCGCGTTTTTAAACGACATCAGCTATGTCCCCCTAGTCTCCTTGACTTTTACAAATTATCTATTAGCTACATTTTGATGAAAAAAAATTGAGCAATAGAACTCACAGGTCACGTGACATGCCCATTTTTGGAAGCAAGTAACAGCAAAATCATTGTTTTCGATGATTTCAATGGCAAAATGTGCTTAAATTATGAAGTATTATATATCAAGCGAATCAGCAAACAAAGGGCTTTAATTTGATACCGGAATTTCTGGAATTTGATGACGTCAGCATTTTTTTATTATGACGTCATTTTGGCCGCCATTTTGGGCTAATTAGCAATTTTTTTAAATATTTTCCACCTTTTTCCATTAAAAACACTCCAATGATGCATTTGTGATGGATTATCACCATTTTGCCGCTTCTTTTTGTCTATTTTTACATGGAACAAATTTATAACATAAATTACGTCATCAGAATTGAATAATTTCTACCAAAATATCATTCAAAAAGCGCTATTTACAATAAAATAACATTTTTCAGCAAGTATTTTGACAAACTAGACCAAAAACCGCATACATTTCCTTCAAAATCTTCGTTCAACTCAAATTTAACTTGAGAACCTGATTTTAGCCAATTTTCAACTTTATGACGTCACTGTGACGTCATAGGGCGTGGTAACCACACCCAAATTGTGCTACATGTTGCAAATTACTTGCTCTATAACTGTGCCAAGTTATACTGAATTCTGGTTAGTCTAAGGCTGTTTTCAGAGGGGGGGGGGTGGAAAGCACCTCCCCCATATATGGTAGCTTGAAAAAAGCCCATATGGATTAGGGTTAAAACATTACTCGATAGTTAACTTGAACATATATACCTTGTTTGTTGATATTGGTGCTTTGAGAGTAGAGATATAAATCTTCAAAGGACAAATTTTCCACCACCTCCCAACCAGACCTTTGGCGTTTTGGCCTAAGCAAATTCTTAAAGCACAGCGAATAAATCAACAATAGACGTCGAAAAATTTGAACGAGGAGGAGAAAAATTAGAAACTACACAACAAATGCGTTTCACAAAATATAATTTATGTGAATCTTATCATCAAGGGAGCTCCAAAGTAAATTTTATTTATTTTAAGTGAAACAAATTGTGGATATTGCTTAGGCCAAAACGCCAAAGCTCTGTTTGGGAGGTGGTGGCAAATTTGTCCTTTCAAGATTTATATCTCTACTCTCAAAGCACCAATGTCAACAAAGAAGGTATCTATGTTCAAATTAACTATCGAGTAATGTTTGAAAAATGATTTCGGATAGATTCATGCTAAATTCTGATCGCTAGGGTTGACCAAATCTGTATACTTTTTGTTGGGACACCTGGTAGAGCAAATCACTTATAGTTTTAGGCAAGGCCCACGGAAGATTTGAAAAATTCTAATGCAAGCTGTTTCACGCTCATTATCAAACAGTTATTTTTATTTAAATCTGCAATGGTTAGAATAAATATTGATATATTTTCCAGTATTTTTGGTAACTTGGTTGTAGAATGAAAAATCAGCAAATTTCACATTTGCTGTTAGGGCAAAACCAGAGCTTCCAGCATTTGAGCGAAAGATAATGGAAAATTATGAAGGATGACAATCACTGAAATCTCACAGCATTGCTAACAAACACGCAAATACATGATTTTATTTTGAATTGAACAGTCACTTTCACAAAAGTTTCTATCAAAGCACAGTCATGCTTCTTAAGTGCTCATGAGGCTTCTTTTTACTTTTTCCTGAAATGACTAGGCCATTATTTGAGTTATACTTTCAATTGTAAATGAGCATGAAGAACTGCCTTGAGACTTGGTAACTCATGAACCAGCAAGGGATCTCTGTGTCGCAGTTTCTTTATCATTTTTGAGTGCTTTTCAGTGATACTGTGAAATTGCAGATATTTCCATGCTGATTTTCCATTATCTTTTGCTCAAATTCTGGAAGCTCTGGTTTTGCCCTAACAGCAAATTTGAACTTTGCTGATTTTTATGGCTACAACCAGTTAATAAAACTACTGGAAAATATATCAAAATTTAATTCAATAATTGCAATTTTAAATAAAAATAATTGTTTGATATTGGGTTTGGAAAGTTTCCATTAGAATTTTGCAAATCTGCAGTTTTTGGGAATTCTTCATTTGAGGTTAAGAACAATTATATTATTATTATAAATTAAATTATTACAAAATATTGTAAATTAAGAATACATTCTCAAAATTTAGTTAAATCCTCAGTCAGGCATCAGAGCTGCACTTTTTAAAGTGCTTTTATAGTTTTTGTGGCACGATTTTTCAAAGCGTGGATACATTTACATTTTTCGGAGTGCATACAGCAAAGTTTTTTGGAATTCACCTTGTGCATACATATATTACTCAGTCTTGTTTTGCGGTACGCATTTCATATTTTTGTTGAGTGATAGGGCCTGTTTACATGGAGAGGGCTAGCCCTCCTAAGAGGGCTTGAATTATTTTGCGTTTACATGGAGAGCGCTAGCCCTTCTAGGGGGGGGGGGGGGGGCNTGTTGAGTGACAGGGCCTGTTTACATGGAGAGGGCTTGAATTGTTTTGCGTTTACATGGAGAGCGCTAGCCCTTCTAGGGGGGGCTAGACATGCTGGCGCCAACAATGCAAATCCTATTGTTCTGCAGTGATTCTATTGTTTCTATCCATAGATCTCGGGTACTCAATAGCGAGATCTCGCTTAGGAGGGCTAGCCCTCCTCTCATGTAAACCAAAAACTATTTTTATATGTGATTAGACCAGATGGTTAAGATCTCGACAAAGAGGGCTAGCCCTCCTCCATTTAAACAGCACCTTAGAATTATGTTTATAAAAATCTTTATAATACCGCATTTCCTCTAATAAAGGCCCTAGTCGTTTAATAAATTTTGAAGTAATCTGATGCTACCTTTATTAGAGGAAGGCGCTTTGCTCGAGGGAGGCGTCACAAATCGATAGCAATGACTCTTCATGAAGCGATTCTGTAAGGAAAATAATACCTATTTATTATTGTTGACTTGTCGATTCATGTCAGGAGCAACAAGGACAGATTTTGTAACAAAATAGCAACAGTTGCTTTGGATTGACACCTCAAATCAAAGCGATTAGCGACTGCAGACAAAAGAAACTCTCTCGACCAGTAAGTCAAAACAAACAAAGCCGTAAAAGTTGCCCTGAAACCAGTACGGCAAACTGTTGCCTTGTGCACGCGAAAGTTACTTTTAAGCAAAGTCAGGAATAAATATCGAAAGAAGAAGGCTAGATCTAAGCATTTGCCTCGGGCAGTTTATCTGTTTGGTTCAGAAGCCGATTCGTAGGCGATTCAATCCTCGTATTTTTTTAATGTAATTAAAACACTTACTCCTCAGCTTTTGATCCAAATAAAAATAATGCCCGAGTCAGATGTTTAGATATATCATTCTTCTTTCGATATATGCCCATGTCTTCTCTTAAAAACCGTTTCTGGAATAGACAAAGAGCAAGCTAGCTGCCTGGGTTTTACAGCAACTTTTGCGGCTTTGTTTGTTTTGAATTACTGATCGAGAGAACTTCTTTTGTCTGCAATCGCTTTGAATTGCGGTGTCAATCCAAAGCAACTGATGCTATTGAATTAAAAATCTGTCCTTGTTGCTCCTGACATAAGTCGGCAAGTCAAAAATTTGTTCATCTTATAAAATCTGAAATATTCTAGCTCATCAGAACGATACAACCAAAACAATTTCAGGGTCTTTTTATTTGACTTTTTGCATATGCTCCACATTTAGTTGTTGGCAAGAGTTGCAAAGAGATACAAGAGAAGTACCCAAGTTATGTTTCTGGAAAATATGTAATAAATGCAACAAGGATTGGTGAAGAATATACAATAGTTTATTGTGACATGACAACAGATGGAGGTAATTATTAATGTTTTTTTTGTTCTTGAATTTATACCTGATCATCCGCTGCCAACGACTAACTTTTGATTAATGTCGTGTTGTTGAAATTACTTTTTGCTGTGTAAATTAGAATCCTACTATCTTAAGACTGAATGTTTGAAGCAATATCCTTTTCTGGGGATACAACATTTTAACTATGATTTCAAAGAATGCAGTCCACTGCCTATGTTTCAGAATTGTAAGTGTTTCCTTCTTGCATGCGTCACAAATATCAATGCACGACCACAGCGGCGTGGTTAGGACAAATTAACTGGGGGTATTAAAATGAAGGAGCTTGGGGCCGAAGCCCCAGGAAATCTTTTCAAGGATACGCCCTCTACTGGCTTAGAACGCTTCTCTAGATCCCATGCTTGCCGGTATTAAAATAGAATGTTGACATAATTGAATTTGTTTTAAAAGTTAGCATCCCCAGGAAATTGATGATTAAAAATCATTTTCTTTGGCTTAGGTAGCCCTATCTTCATCCCATCTTTACCAACTGGAATCTTTGACAATTTTGTAACATCTATGAATCACCATCTTTGGGAAAATTTTCTTAAATTTTCTTTAATTGAATGGGAAAAACTTTAATTCGGAAAAAATCTCCTAAAAGGTCTATGGTAAAGATGAAGTTGCCGGTTTTGCGCCAAGCTCTAGGATCGTAGAAGTTGAGAAGAACCAATGTCCCTAAGCGAGTCCGCGACCCCTTGTCGTGATGCTTCTGAATAAGGTGTCGGTGGGGTTCGAGCTACATCCGCTTGACTGTTCAAAAATGTTCTGGCTGCAAGGTCAGTGGATTACAACACGGTATTTCAACACCGATCGGGTGTCCCACAAAAAGTATACAGATTTAGTTGGCCCTAGCGATGAGAATTTAGCGTGAATCAATCTGAAAACCAGGGATAAATACTATTTATCCCTGCTAAAATCATTCTTAAAACATACCTCGATAGTCAACTTGAACACAGATACCTCGTTTGTTGATATTAGTGCTTTGAGAGTTGAAATATTAGTCTTCAAAGAGCAGATTTGCCTCCACCTCCAAACCAGAGCTTTGGCGTTTTGGTCTAAGCAAATTCTTGAAGCACAGTGAATAAGTCAACAATAGACATGACAAAATAGACTAAATTAGAAACTGGAGGAGAAAAATTTACAAAACTAATAACTGCACAACAGATCACTGCAAAAATTTGATTTGCGTGACCAGGTCCATAGGAAGCATCTTTAACTTGGAGGAGCACGACATCTCAAGGGCACTGTTTTCTTAAGCTAGAGGGGCATTTCCTCTAACAAATAGGGTAATTTCTCGTTGATTGCAAAATCTTGGGGGGCACGTGCCCTAAGTGCCCCCGGTTCCTACGTCTCTGTACGTGACACTTATCATCAAGGGGGCTCCGAAGTAAAATTCATTCATTTTGATATTAACAATTTACTTCACGAAGTTTTCTTTGGAGCTCCCTTGATGATAAGTGTCATGCAAATTGTATTTTGTAAAACGCATCTGTTCTGCAGTTTTTTTATTTTCTCCTCTTGTTTCAAATGTTTTAATGTCTATTGTTGACTCATACGCTGTGCTTCAAGAATTTGCTTAGGCCAAAATAGCATAGCTCTGGTTTGGAGGTGGAGGCAAATTTTTCCTTTTAGGATTAATATTTCAACTCTCAAAGCACCAATATTACTAAACAAGGTAGCTATATTCAAGTTGACTATCGAGGTATGCTTTAAAAATGATTTCGGATTGATTAGCGCTAAATTCTCACCGCTAGAGTCGTCCAAATCTGTATATTTTATTTTGGGACAACCAGTATTTATTTAGGAGATAAAAAGTTCGAATAAGAGAAAGAGTAGAGAGTGTCGAGCATCAAAAGGTTTGTTGAAAGAAAAAGTGTTAACAGATGAAGAGGGAAAGAAAATGGGCATATGTGTTTAGAAATAACAGAACAGATATTTTAGGAATGATCCAAGGCTTTTTTNGTCTCTGTACGTGACACTTATCATCAAGGGGGCTCCGAAGTAAAATTCATTCATTTTGATATTAACAATTTACTTCACGAAGTTTTCTTTGGAGCTCCCTTGATGATAAGTGTCATGCAAATTGTATTTTGTAAAACGCATCTGTTCTGCAGTTTTTTTATTTTCTCCTCTTGTTTCAAATGTTTTAATGTCTATTGTTGACTCATACGCTGTGCTTCAAGAATTTGCTTAGGCCAAAATAGCATAGCTCTGGTTTGGAGGTGGAGGCAAATTTTTCCTTTTAGGATTAATATTTCAACTCTCAAAGCACCAATATTACTAAACAAGGTAGCTATATTCAAGTTGACTATCGAGGTATGCTTTAAAAATGATTTCGGATTGATTAGCGCTAAATTCTCACCGCTAGAGTCGTCCAAATCTGTATATTTTATTTTGGGACAACCAGTATTTATTTAGGAGATAAAAAGTTCGAATAAGAGAAAGAGTAGAGAGTGTCGAGCATCAAAAGGTTTGTTGAAAGAAAAAGTGTTAACAGATGAAGAGGGAAAGAAAATGGGCATATGTGTTTAGAAATAACAGAACAGGATATTTTAGGAATGATCCTAGGCTTTTTTTGCTGTGTTAGGGTTTTCGTGCTGGTTTTGTTTGCAGGATAGGCTATTCCATGCAACTAAACGTTCTAAATAATTTTCATGAAGCTTTTCTTGTAACTAGAAATAAGTAAGCTTGTATTCATTCATACTTAAACATCGTTAAAATACCTAAAATAACTATACCAATTTTTAGGAGTAGAGTTAAAAAAAGCACTGGAATTGTTATTATTACAAATTATGAAATTCTTTTCTCAGGGGGATGGACTCAGGCTCTCTATGTTAAGTCGAATACAGATGATTTTAATGTGTTCAAAAGTAAACCTGTTGGAAAGATTTCAAGACTGACTGGCTTCACTCCAAGCGGGAATTATGGTATGAAGACAAGTGCACTAGCAGATCTGAGAAAAATCACAGGATTTCAGCAGCTTCGTTTCCGATGTCAAACAAGCAGCCATGGCGACAGATTGATCAACATCAAAACGCAAATGAATCCATCTGGTGCAGCCGTACTAGAGTATTTTTGTAGTAAAACTGAAGCTTATCCAGCTTCATGTGGTTCGTATCAAGCTTATGTCGATGATAATTCCATTCTCAGTGCAGGTTGCTCAAAGTGGAGGTACGGTAAATGGGTGGCACTTAATATTAATGAAAAGTTATTCAATCACCCGATGTGGATCGATAGCCAAAATCACTGGAACGTTCTTCTAGTCGAAAATAGATATGAATGCGATGATCCGGAACAAGTTGGAGTTATTCACGATGGAGATATTTGGGAAGTTTATGTCCGTTGAACACTTGTTAAAAGTCGGGTAGACATAAATATAAACTTTACAGATTTTGGAGGTGATCTTGTATATGTCCTATTTTAATTCATTATATTTGCAATTTGATATCTACAGGCACTTGTTACGCGATAAAATAATAGTACAGTAAAAACCGCATATACGAACCTAACTTTTTCAAACCAAGCTGTTTGGTTCTTATGTAAATAAGAACATTCATGAAATCAGGCTGTAGGTTCTTAAATTAGGTTCTTACATCCTCTCAAAGAAGTCTTTTTACAACAGTGTTTCTTTCTTTGAAGTTTTTAAAATGGATCCGTTTAAAATCAAAATACTGTGATAGAGAATGGAAAATTAGCAATGTGGTAGAATCAGACTTTTTTAGGCCTTCTAGATGATTGAGGAGCAATATCAAAGTTTTTATTTTACAAAATAATCCAATTAATGCTTCAGTTTGAATCAGCTGAAGCCTATATCACTGCATTTGCTCTTCTAAATAAGAACCTATGCAAATACCAGAAAGAAAAAGTTCTTTCATAAAGGAGTAAACATTGAAGATTTCAGGCTGTAGGTTCTTATTTGAGGAAGGGTCTAACCCTATCCAGACTAGGCTTTTTGAAACTCTNTTTAATGTGTTCAAAAGTAAACCTGTTGGAAAGATTTCAACACTGACTGGCTTCACTCCAAGCGGGAATTATGGTATGAAGACAAGTGCACTAGCAGATCTGAGAAAAATCACAGGATTTCAGCAGCTTCGTTTCCGATGTCAAACAAGCAGCCATGGCGACAGATTGATCAACATCAAAACGCAAATGAATCCATCTGGTGCAGCCGTACTAGAGTATTTTTGTAGTAAAACTGAAGCTTATCCAGCTTCATGTGGTTCGTATCAAGCTTATGTCGATGATAATTCCATTCTCAGTGCAGGTTGCTCAAAGTGGAGGTACGGTAAATGGGTGGCACTTAATATTAATGAAAAGTTATTCAATCACCCGATGTGGATCGATAGCCAAAATCACTGGAACGTTCTTCTAGTCGAAAATAGATATGAATGCGATGATCCGGAACAAGTTGGAGTTATTCACGATGGAGATATTTGGGAAGTTTATGTCCGTTGAACACTTGTTAAAAGTCGGGTAGACATAAATATAAACTTTACAGATTTTGGAGGTGATCTTGTATATGTCCTATTTTAATTCATTATATTTGCAATTTGATATCTACAGGCACTTGTTACGCGATAAAATAATAGTACAGTAAAAACCGCATATACGAACCTAACTTTTTCAAACCAAGCTGTTTGGTTCTTATGTAAATAAGAACATTCATGAAATCAGGCTGTAGGTTCTTAAATTAGGTTCTTACATCCTCTCAAAGAAGTCTTTTTACAACAGTGTTTCTTTCTTTGAAGTTTTTAAAATGGATCCGTTTAAAATCAAAATACTGTGATAGAGGATGGAATCAGACTTTTTTAGGCCTTCTAGATGATTGAGGAGCAATATCAAAGTTTTTATTTTACAAAATAATCCAATTAATGCTTCAGTTTGAATCAGCTGAAGCCTATATCACTGCATTTGCTCTTCTAAATAAGAACCTATGCAAATACCAGAAAGAAAAAGTTCTTTCATAAAGGAGTAAACATTGAAGATTTCAGGCTGTAGGTTCTTATTTGAGGAAGGGTCTAACCCTATCCAGACTAGGCTTTTTGAAACTCTGGGGAGACTAGGGAGGGGGCACATTGTGCCACCTCTTTATTCTCAAAACTATAAGTGCTAGAGACTTGAAACTTGGCACAAGCAACAAACAAAATATGGCAAACAAGATGACGCCATTTGTTTTTGTTTATGTCACGTGGTTAAGTGCTGACGTCAGCAAATATTGCTAAAATAGGTGTAGAACCACCCGGACTTTGACGTGTTGTATCTCGAAATCAATTAAATATATTGATATGAGATTTGAACATACAAATATTATATCCTTAAAATTCCTATTTTAAAATTTTTGCTTCATATCATTAATATTTTTGCTGATGTCAGCATCTATTTATTTTGTTCACGAAAAAAAGGGGTTTTTTGCCAAAAATCAGTTACAAATTGGTCTAAAAAACCACACAAAATGCTAGATGTACATAAAAAGATCTGCTGCATCGTATGATATTGTTAATTTTTCCAAAAGTAAAGCTTAACATGGTTTTTCGCAAGTACGCATGCGCAACAACGAATTATTGATGACGTCATCACAAATTATGTTTGTTTCATTATTATAGAACAAGTGGTTCAAAAGTTATGGCTCAAAAAGTATTTATTTGGCCAAGCACCCAATTAGAAATTATGTGTTGACCCCCTGAAACAGTCTCAAAATTTTTGAAATTGACATAACATGATGTCTCCTAAATAGAAACTAAAAGTCACGAAAATCTTGGTTATCATAGATGAACTGAAGGAGCTGTGTAGACAAATTCACAAGGGGGGCACTTTGTGCCCCCCTCCTAGTCTGGATAGGGCTAAAGACCAGTTTCAAGTCAGTGAAATTTTCCGAGCGGGCGGAAATTGTATTGTTTATGACTGAAAACGTCGCTTTGCGATGGAATATAAATTTAAGGTTGAATGACTTTTGATTGTGTAAAATTCCGTCCGCTCTGAAAATCCCACTGACTGGAAATCGGCATTTATGTCCGGGTTTTTACTGTAGTACAAATTTTCCTAACCTGCTAATTGTACCAGGTGAGTCAAACATTTTTCGATGTTGAAAATCCGCAAAATTTGGTTTTGTTACTTATCTGTAAAAATTTTTCCCTCCAATTGTATCAAAGGCTAAACAACTTTTAGCTATGACAAAAATATGCTAAATTATACAAATGATTTTGAAAACTCATGTTTGATAGACTAAAAGACATCTTAAATCAAGGACAGTGTGAAGATACAAATTTCCATGGCTTAGCCCATTAATCAATATACCTTCAGTCGTTTGTTGTCTTTAACCCTATTACTACCGAGGGGGGGGCACAAAGTGCCCGCGGCAAATATTATCTGATGCAGTGTCGTCACTTCGAAAGATAAAGAGCCGAGGTTTTGTTACTTTTCTTAAAATTTAATAGGCTAATTAAAAATTGAATTTTTTTTTCAAAATGATAGACACTGATCACGTGACCAACGTCTTTTCGACACATGGTCGAGAGGTAAATTAAAGAAGTGAGTCTAGTTTTTGCCAAGATAATCAGAGATCATCAAGAATATCACCATTCGATTGCTCTCAATGAGAGCTTTCAAATGATGTATAATTTTATTCATTTTAGATGACGTCAGCAATTTTAAAATTAATGACGTCATCAAAGTTTATGACGTCATATAAATAATAACAAATGTAGTAAGTAATTTTTTTCGCCAAATATGGTTCTCTGGATCGTTTTAAATGATTTTAAGGCATTTTAGGGTATTTGCATCAGTTATTAGGGCTTTTAATGAAAGAATGAAAAACCGATGTAACTAAATAATGAATAAATGAAATAAACAATGAGTTTAGATAGAAATTATATTGCTGATTTTTGCTTCTTGATGATTTGTGATACATTCTAGAGCCATTCTGAAAGGAATTATTATATAAAACCTTAGATATTGCTTATTTTGCCAATAGTTAGAAAATGTCGCATTTTTCCGCCATTATCATATATCATATCATATCATATCAAAATTATTTAAACACAAAATCCCTTCAGCTGAATTAAATACAAATCAAAGTTATGATACAGTAATTACAGTATAAAATTTTCAAAAAGAAAAGAAAGTTCAAAACTGTTCTAGGGGCCTATTTGCTGCTCTTCCAGGGAGTCGTGTTTCAAGTTTGCTTCAGCTCTTAAGGTGAGTTTTTAGATTTTTTTTGAACTGTGGCAAGGATGGCAGCTCCCTGATGGTAATAGGGATGCTGTTCCATGCAGTAAGAGCTGAATAATGAAAGCCTTTCTTCACGTATTCAAGGTTGTATCTTGGAGTTTGGATATTCCTGCAGTTTCTCGTACTATAGTTTGAGTGCAGGGATATCTGGGGGAATTTATCCCAAAGGCTCTCTGGACACATCCTGCTCATAATCTTATAGGTCATGGCTGATCGATCAAATTTAATTAGTTGTTCTACATCGAGCCAATTGTAAGACCAATTATCTTTAATCCTAGCCCTCTCAATTATGGTTCGGGCTCGGTCCTGTAGATTTTGCAGGATTTTTATTTTAGAACTAGGAATGCTTCCCCAGATAACATTTGCATACCGCAAATGACTTTCTATGAGGGCCCGGTATACATTATCTAGTTGTTTTTGTGGCACAAGGTTTTTCAGTTTCTTAAGGGATGAAAGACCTCCACGAACCTTCCCCTTAACAATTATGACATCATAGTGACGTTATGGATGTAATGAAAAATAAAAAAAGTTCTCTATTGCGTAGATTTTGTTACTGTGCACCATTATACCAAGTCTCATCCTCATATCTATATTATTCACGAAGTTATGAAGGGGGGCACTTTGTGCCCGGTACTACAAGGGTCCAAAAAGCCCGGTATTAATAGGGTTAAAGCAATCTTTGTATCAATCTAATGTAAAAATCATGGTGTTTATTCTTTTGCGTTGATCCGCTCTCGAATGACTAATCTAATTGCAAGCTTCACTCCAGACAGAGCCAGCCCTTGCCACCATTTTCTTAACTTAGGCCAAATTAAAAGAATGAAAACCATGGCTTTAAAATTAGATTGATACAAAGAATACTTTAAAGCAAACAAAGGACTGAAGGTATATTGATTTATTGGCTTTGGGCCATGAACATTTGTATCTTCACACTGCCATTGATTAAATTTGATCTTCTCACCTCAAAATGAAAAATTCAACATTACATGACTTCTCGAATGTTGGCAGCCTTTTAACGGCCAACAAATTTTGTATGACCAACCTGGTACTGTTTACGCGTTGATACTAACATTCAAGAACGCCGGTCAACCAGCATCCTTTGCGGTCACGCTTTGCAGAGAATGTTGTCATATTAAAATGGCCGCCGCAGTTGAAAGGCAACAAGCGAAGCGCGCAAAGGATGCTTGTTGATTGGCGTTCTTTAAAGGCTTTATAAAATGATAAAATTAGCAGCAACTTGATAAATTTGATTTCTTTCCTTATCTGAGTTTATCATGTTCATTATTTTATAAAATGTATCTCGTTCCACTAATTTACAACCATATTATATTGCTGTCATGTATTTAAGTGCTTAACTACACAAAGTTGAATATTTGATTGTTTTATTCATAAAGAGGACATGTCACGTGATTTAATCAATTCGCGTTCGAAAATCAGAGTTGGGGTAAATGTAGCACAAAATGAAGCAGTCTCGTTTATTTATCGAAATAAATCAATTTACAAAGCTGGGGAAGCTTTTCAAGTCATTTGAAAGCTTTCGCGGATAGATAGGCGAGTTTTGAAAACGAAGGTCGATTTTAAAGAAGCAATGACGGATCAACAATAGTCGGAGTTTGTGTCCCTTTCTAAAATTTAGCGTCAAAAAGGTAAGTTCCTCACAGCTTCCTTGGACTAAATTTGTGTGTTACTTGTTGCTTTTAAGAGCAGCATATTCGAGAGCAATGTTTTCTATTGTTTTATAGGTCTGACTGATAATTGTTGCATATCCTTTACTTTCTCGCTATCTTGAGGTAGAATATAAGAGTGATTTTATGCAAAATTTTGCAAATTTCCTATAAAACCTATAGAAATTTGCTGCAAATTTACCCCAAGATAAGATGGCGTCGTTTTTTCATTCCTATTGTGTGGCGTCATTCCGTCTGAACGAATACATTTAAGAAAATATGTTATTTAATAATAAATAAAATATAATAAATAAAATATGTAAATATATTATTTTGTTCAATCATGTATTTTCATGTATTTTCATTAGCAACATCATTTTAAAGTAAGATCTCCTCAGAGCAGAAATTCTAGCTATTTTACAAAAAAGGCTGAATCGAGCGATATTTACACATATTCTTAACCATATTTGTACTGAGGGGGGCCTTTTTTGCCCCTCTACCAAACTATTGTGCACTGCGCTATAACGCCTTCAAATATGGCATGTCTCCATGAACATATAGTGTCAACGGTAAAAAAGTTTGATTACAATCTTTAGATTAGCGGAGTGGATAATGAAGTTCTTCTGAAATCTACAAATTATTTTAAAATGACCTGTCTCAAGAGCTGCGAAAGCAAACGATTGCGTTTAATATATCTCTCGATTGCCAAGAATATTGCTAATACCATACTTTTTACAGAATCTCGATAGACCGATTGTTTCGAAAGTAATATATAATATTCTGAAGGGGAGGATTTTTGAAAACCGGCTTTCCGTATAACCATCAGAGCGGAAAGCAGAGTTACCTTAAAGGTGCATTTTAATTTCCTATTTCACGTTCGCTTATACCGCATAAATTTGCATATTATAATAATTATATTTACATGTTATAACTCGGCATAAGCTGACATTGTGAAATAGAATTATTCATAAGAGGGCTACCTCAAACGCAAAATTACAATGTGAACCTTCCTGGGATCGAACTGTCTTCATGCCTTCGTGCCAAAAATTTCTCCGACAATCCACTGCGCCATTCAAGCGCAATGAAATGTCAGATAAATCTTAATTCTTAAGTCATTCAGATCTCTGGTCTTATACTAGTACAGACGCCTTTTTATCATTTGATTGTTCGGGCATAACGGAATAACCAGACCCAGGACCAGTAGGACCAAGACCCCAACGGACCGGACCCCAGGGGAATGCCCATTCCTGTTCTTTGTGAGTTTGTTTTGCAATGGCGGTGCAGAAGTTTCGCTCCAACGGAAGAGAATACCAGTACAATCATCGCTAAAAAAACTCTTCTGGATGCCACAACAAATGCACAACTATATATACAAGTCATGACCAACATAATCATAGAAGACAAAATTCCTTCCAGCTGAAAAAAACAAATCCTCATGACACGGCCTAGTCTGGCTTATTATAAGCCCTCCTGTAAATAAAAAAGTCATTATATTCTTTTAGCGCTGATAGACCACGGAATAGACTTGGAGCAAGTGTACGAGATCCCCAATCCCCATCGATTAATGCATGATTAATGCAACGTGAAAATGAGGAACCTTCAACCAGAAAATAAACTGCTAAGAAATTTTCTGTCTCAAGATCTAATAATTCTTAAAAACTTTCAATACTGGGCCAATTTCTTAGTTTCTTACTGTCTTAAGAGCATAAATCTTACTCTTTCTGGGTTGGGTTAAATCAGCAATAATGTTTAACCTGCAATCCTCAAAACAAAGCGGCCTTCAGAAGGCTTCTCATAATTAAAGCGGTTGTAAGAAAAACATCAATAGCTAGTAACAAACTTTACCTCCCTGCCTTGCTTGGCGATTCAAGTAGTTGCAATGATATTGTGATACCATCAATGTCGTGTTACATCTCCACAATTTCAATTTCAGGATTTGATGCGGGCCCCTCCATGCTCTTTGCAAGTTGGGACTGCAACATTTTCTAGCACGGAGCCTTTTCATAACATTTCTGTTTCCAATGTTTAGTGTAACAGTAGTGTTTAGTTTTTAGTGTCCAGATGTGGGGCTATCTCAAACGTCATTAAAGACATTAGAAATAACTTTGGGAATGTTAATGGCACCCATTCACAAAACACAACGGATTNAATTCTTAAAAACTTTCAATACTGGGCCAATTTCTTAGTTTCTTACTGTCTTAAGAGCATAAATCTTACTCTTTCTGGGTTGGGTTAAATCAGCAATAATGTTTAACCTGCAATCCTCAAAACAAAGCGGCCTTCAGAAGGCTTCTCATAATTAAAGCGGTTGTAAGAAAAACATCAATAGCTAGTAACAAACTTTACCTCCCTGCCTTGCTTGGCGATTCAAGTAGTTGCAATGATATTGTGATACCATCAATGTCGTGTTACATCTCCACAATTTCAATTTCAGGATTTGATGCGGGCCCCTCCATGCTCTTTGCAAGTTGGGACTGCAACATTTTCTAGCACGGAGCCTTTTCATAACATTTCTGTTTCCAATGTTTAGTGTAACAGTAGTGTTTAGTTTTTAGTGTCCAGATGTGGGGCTATCTCAAACGTCATTAAAGACATTAGAAATAACTTTGGGAATGTTAATGGCACCCATTCACAAAACACAACGGATTAGGAAAGAAGCACGAATTGACCTGACCCTCTTTGCTTTAGTGAAATCATTGTAGTTGAAATTCCTGCCTCTTTGCAAACGAAAAGCCTCAGATTTTGTCATTACAGGAGATCATTTGAAATTTTTTTTCTTGTACCATAAAAGCTCTATTTAGTTTAGTCCCCCTCTCTAATAAACCCCTCTCTTTTGAGTCACAATTTTAAACAAACCCCCTCTCTATTATGTATTAAATTAACCCCCCACTTATATTAAATGCGAGAGGATATCAAAGATTTTCCGTTTATTGGCTATAACAGGTTTGGATGTTAATTTTGATATGGTTTGGGATTAAAATACGTAAGACTAAGTAAGACATGGGAAATCTAATCTATCATACATATAACCTGCATATAACACTTGTTTAGAAATATGACCAGTGACCCACCCCCCCTCCCCTATTATTTCCTAATAAATGAAATTTCCCTAAGTATTACGTACGTGCCTAATCATTTTGGAAGTTTAAGCCCTGGGATAAACTTGCAGCCTGCGCGCAGTCTAGAATCTTTCAGATGAATTCGGTGTTTCACATATCGTTTGTCGTTCTCTTTGTACGATTGCTTTGCAGTTTGCTGAATTCCTATGCAAAGTCAAAGCGAGGCTATGGGCATTCCCCTGGGGGTTTTGTCCGTTGGGAGTCTTGGTCCTACTGGTCCTGGGTCTGGTTTTTCCGTTATGCTCATTTTTCGGCGGTAAACCTTGATCAGAGCCATGCATGCGTCTAATCAATTGGCATTAGCTTATACCCGTTTTCGTGGCTTTTCAAGAGTGGAAAGGTTTGTTTTGGTGCACCCTGTATTTCGGAATTTGCATATTGAAATTTCATGAGATAAACAACTTTCATTCTTTTATCTCGTGTCAATGTTGAGCTCAGGGGGGGGGGCGTCTTATTTAGCCTCCAGAGCTGAGGACACTCAGAAAATCTAAATCCAAATATGTTTGGGGCTTACCTTTTTACAAAATCACCGTTGTTTCTTCTTTCCTCCAAACCCTCACCGCAACGATACTGCAACAAAGGCAACCGTCGAAAACATGTTTCCATTTTCGAAGGCTTCGCATAAGTCACGTGCATTTTTGCGGTCATACGAGCACTTTGGAGTACTTTTAATGGCAGAAATACATTAGGGTTTTGTAGAGTACCGTTATAATACTGTAATGATGACGTATTAATGTCCACGTTTTGGGTTGGGCCAAGTCCCCTTCCCGGCTAGCCACAGTGCTTGCCACTGCTAGACTTGCCACTGCTAGTTCTGCAAAGTAAATTCCACCTCCTCTAGTATTAACGATATAAGTTGTGGTGTCCCCCAGGGATCCTGTCTTGGCCCACTTCTGTTCCTTATTTACATAAATGATCTACCATTCTGCCTAAAAAAAGGAAAGGTCACTATGTACGCTGATGATGCTGTGATTTCGCATTCCTCGAAATGCCTTTCTGAACTGCAGGATGATTTAAACCGGGACCTTGTGAATTTACAGAACTGGCTACATGGCAATAAACTGTCTCTAAACGTTGTAAAAACACAGTCTTTGATAATAGGATCCAGACCAAATATTCAAAAGATCGAAAAACATCGCCATATTGAACAAGTTAAGACTAAGGCACTACGAGCTCTCGGCCT